>JAQNCA010000006.1:537975-557024 GCA_029783725.1 Acanthurus tractus
CTGCTCAGCAAGTAACATAAATGCACATGTACTTCCTATGGTTTAGTTATCTCCATAGAATGATGCCTTGTCCCACAGAGAGTAAACAGAAACAACAGAACTAAATTATGCACTGAATGCATCAAGCTTCTCCAATATAATGTGGATGGGAAGAAGCAGAATCCAGCAACACACATATATCCACATGCACATCCATACACACTACATTGCCTCTTTTGTTTTCATTGTGTTCCTTGTGTCTTCTGAATAATAGAAGTGCCTAGAGACTTATTGAATTCTCAGATTTACTTCCAGCACTTAGGACAACACTCCCTCTTTTTCCATTCACTCAAAACTCAAGCTGATGGCATTAGGCCAACATTGTTTTCACAAACCTTTTTTATTCCTTATCAGGACTTTTCCTTATTCGTCAAGATTGGACAGGCAGGGGAAGCTAGAGATGTTGAGCAATGCATTAACCCAGGATTAAATAAAACAACAGAAAGGGTACTTGAGGATCATCTCTTGCTTCTTTTCAGCAAACACACAGTGTTGTGTTAACACAGTCTTTCTGAACATTCTAAAATGGGGTTACTTCCTCTATGATATTAGTTAAATATACTATTTCCCTTTACAAGAACAAATTTTAAGGGTACAAGATGTCCTAGGGTTCATTTTTACTTGGAAACAAAGCAGATTTTCTGAATTTCTGAAAACAGTTAGCAGAGCAGTAAATAGTTCTAAAATGCTAATGAGAGAAAGTCCACATTTGGTTGAAGGTTTCGATAAGTGTTTTTCTAGTAAATATATACATACATATGGAGGGCATATTAAATCCCCGAGATACCCCTGTTACTAGGGTACTGGACCAGCTCTCAGTTTTAAGGGTCTGATCTTCTAGGCTCAAAGAGTATAACTGCAATGAGTCTAAAAGATTGTTTAAGCGGGTGGCGAAGAGATTCGCCAAGTACCTCACTACATACTTTCAGGCACATACTCTGCTTACTCTGATACCACAGCTGATCAAATAGCCCTTGAAACAGATTATGATATCAGCCACTCCTGTTAAAGGCAGCTCTCTTCTTATGGATCTGGGCTCTTGGTAATTTGCAAGGAATTTATTTAGTGGCTTGGATATAAGCCCCAAGGATCCCTTCATTTTTGTGGCTAGAGCAATCTTTAAGAACCATTAAAAAAGCAAGCACTATTACCTAAATTTTTACCACCAAGTAAAACCTAAATGATACAATGTCCACAATTATACTTGAAAACCGATTGCTTAAAATTTTATTAAAGTGTTTAGCAAGGGCGAAGCATACAGCTGAAAAAGAGTCAGAGTCTGTTGAGTAAGCTTCTCAAAGTTTCTTAAAAGTTTGTCAAAGTCTGTGCCTATTGCAGCGAAATTAGCAAAAGGTCAAATTCAGAGTTAAGATTTCACTTCTCAGTAAAGAATGATTAATCCTTTTTGTGTTTTAATCTTGTCAAGAAACCAAGAAGTTCTCAGAAGTCCTCTTCTTAGAGTGTCAGTGTGCTCACTGAACACTAACTGTTGGACGAACACAAAGGAAGAACCCTGTTCTCTTCCGGACCTCTCCTTTTATCCCCTTGATTACTTACATCTTAACACCCCCCCTCTCCCATACACATTATAATTGTGCTTTTATAAAATACACCTATTTGTACTGATTCTTCCTTTTTTTGGTAAAAAAAATTACCAGAGTGAGCTTGGTATTGCTTAACTCCCTTCTTGCCAACAGCTCAGAGTCACATGCAGTGTTTAAGCATTTCTTCAAATATGTCCAGACTTTTCTCGACTATATCATTTATAATTTAAGTTTAATCAAATACGATCACATATAATCCTTTACCATCTTAATCTTTCTTTCAAAAATTATTATTTATGTTTCAACCATTAAATCGTTTATCTCATTCAAAAGGAATCATGTTTTAGTCAATTGTCTCTAAAAATAAAATATTTAATCACTTATCACAGTTGTCATCAACAATTTAAACAAATCACATAAATTTATTCACAACAGTTGAAACATCTTTTCAGTAAATTAACTTTACCTGAGCTATATCATCATTACAATAGGACAAAGTTAGGAAAGTCTTGTTCTCCTGCAGTTCAAGTGTTTATTTGTCAGGGCAGATCTCAACTTGATCTCAACAGTGTTTTAAATCACAGAGCTTAGATGTTAAGATGCTACTGGCTATTGTTCATGATATCCACTGGCTTATTATTATTATTATTATTATTATTATTATCATCAGCAATCCATCTCGGCATTTGAAACTTAACCTGTTCACATCCACTGGATCCATAGTGATCCACTGAAGCTATTGACTAAGCAAAACTCATAAAGATATCAGTTTTAATTGTTTTTTTCTTTTTTTGGGCATGCTTGACACAAGAAATCAACTTCCAGTCGTGCCAGTCTGTTGTAGCTCTAAGTGACCTTAAGGAACGCCATGCTCTGTCAGCACTTCATACTGTAACCCTGTGGTGTCCTCATAAAACCCAGACATGTGGACCACCAGGCTGAACACAAGCAAAGCCTTCTGCTCCATTCTCACCCCAGGCGAGCCATTTGTTTCTCCTCTCGGAATAGCCTACATCTTGCATCTCCACTTGGAAGTTCCCACAGTAATCAAACACACTGCAATATTGTAATTGGACTCACAGCTTGGATGTGTAGCTTCTCATGCCAGATGGACACATTGGCCTGTTTGCAGGGAGAGGAATAGAAATCCCCTCAGCTTGCTTGGATTAGATAAGAGTCAACACCAGCAATGTTAGTATATGCAGCAAACATTTATGTTTCCAGCAGATCAGAGAGTTCAGAGTTATCCTCAGGTAGAGTTTTGTTCTCTCAGAGGCATATTTTATTGATTTTTTTCCCTTAAAAAACTGAAATACATAAAACTTAAACTTAAAAGTCTTTTGATACCTACATATCTAAACATCATTTCCTAACCAAAATTGTTGAGATGTGGCATTTGCATTAATGTCATCAACATTATTCAGTAAAGAACTATCAAGCCCACAGTACTAAACCTATGTTTAAGGACTTTAGAATGAATCACTGCGTCCACTGACATAAGCCTGTTAAAACAAAGCTGTTTTCCAGGTACAATGTTTCCATGTTTACTAACCTACTTTAGCATGCTAACATTAAGTCCTTAGCACTAAACAGGGTACCGATGATAAACCAAAGTATTGTAATATACATCATAGACCAAAGCCCTGGGCGAAAGAAAAAACTTATTCGTGTTTCCTAATTAATCTAGCAGTAAGGATGTATTTATGATGTCAACAAGTTTCTGTAAATACTCAAAAATACTGGCATATGCCACAATGCAGTTCAATTATCAATATCTGTATAAGCACGCGTCAGAGCCACTTTATATGTTGAAAAGACTTGATGAAATGATGGTGAATGCTAAAATTATTTATCCAAAGATATTTACGTGACTGCATGTAAAGATGTAAAGTAAGCATTCCACCAGCGGTTTTTGATTTATTTTGACCAGCTCGCTTCCATCCAAGGTCACCTGCAACCCCTTTTTAAATATTACTGAAAAATAAAACCTATCCTGTCACTGGTATGTGTCACTGGTACCTAGCCAGCAGAAACATGGTGTATATTGAACGGCTGTAGCTCAGTAAGTAGAGTGGGTTGTCTACTTACCAGAGGGTCTGTGGTTCAACTCAGATCCCTGCAGTTTGCATGTCAAAGGGTCCTTGGATAGGACCCCAAGTTGCCCCTGATGGCAGTTCAATTGTTGTGTGAATGTGTGTATATGAGTTTCTGGTGGTAGCCACTGTGCAGAGAAGTCCAAAGGTTAAAAAAGCACTATATAAATAAGTTCATTTACTATTTATATCACAGCAGCCTAATCCTGACTTTTTCTAAGTATTTCTTTTTGAAATATTTATTTATTTAAAAATTTAAAAATTTAAAACATTATATTAAAATATTTACCAATATTTTAAAAACTGCCACGGTGACAGGCGACCTGAATTTGTACCCTACATTCACATCAAAGAAACCTCACAAGTGTTAAAAATAACATTTTTTGAATGACTGAACGAAGCAGTGCATTAGTGCATAAATATCACAGTGACAGAGAGGTGGTTGAGATGGATAAGGAATGTACAAAGCACAGAACCTTGACTCTAGTTACTAGAATTCACATTCTGACTTCTACTTGTTGTAAAGTATAAGCAAAAAAACAGTTGGGTTGAGGTTAAAGAAAGATTTTAGTTCCCTCAAATCGCTGTGGATGACCATGACTGAAGACCCTCATCTTAACCGAGTCCTGTCTGTGCCTTATCATTACTGTGAAAAACATGAAATAATTCTGTGTTTGGTATTAGCATTTTTTTTAATATTTTAAGAATAGATATTTTAAAGTTGACATTACATCTGGTCCAACCACGATTAACACAAAATAGACGGAAATAAAATGTCCAGCATAATCTTTCCATAGTTGTAGGATCATCATTTTGCAACCTGCAAGATCGATTTGGCTATGAGGGAACCAGATGGCTCAAATTTCTTGCTAGAATAAAGAACATTGTGTTGATAGAAAACTCATGATTCTATCCTTAAATCCATTGTCTTTGCTTATCCAGGAGTTAGGTCGCAGAAGTAGCAGGCCAAGTGGAGTATTTCAATGTAAAATTCTCCACAACTCTTCTGTCTAACCAGCTTTTTCTGGGGGATTCAGAGGTGCTTCAAGGCCAGATTAGATATGTGATCTCTCTAGTGAGTTCCAGTTGGATGTTTCTGGAAGACCTCCAAGGAGAGGCACACAGAAGACATCCTAATTAGATGTCCAAACATCTCTACTGGCTCCTTTTGACACAAAGGAGAGGTGCATCCTCCAAAGTCTCTCCAAATGTCCAGGCTCATCACCCTTTCTATTAGGTTGAGTTCTTTTGAGTTCTTCACTGTATGAAGAAAACTCCTTTCAGCTGCATGTACCTGTGATCTCAGGTGAAGGTTGGAGAGATTAACTGCTTGATTGTAAACTGAATGGTAATTCAAGAGCTTAGGCCCCTGTGGAGAGAAATAACTCGAGATGTATCAGAGGCAGCCAAAAATGGGCTTTTCAACTCATCATAGAGGTTCAACAGCAAAGTCCTAGCTATTCTAGTCTTATGCTGTGTTTATACTCTTTTGACATACACACACACGCACACAGGTTTTTTGTGCGTATGTGACAAGAAACACACACTTTAGACAAATGCCTAACGAGAAGCTTTACTTCTGTCTGCACTCAAGATGTCTCAACATTACAATAGTCAATCAATTACACAGTAGGTCATACCCCATACATGGTGTTGTTATTTCAAATGTGTCAGGTCACACTGACCTAAACTTCCAATGAATATTAAGTACAAGCAACAGAACATTCAAACCAAAACTTTGACATCATATTGGTTGTCCAAACACTTCCAAGAATAGGCAGTACATGGCGCACAACCAATTCTTTTACAATTGCCAGATTCCCCTACATAACCCCCCCTGTGAGGGTGTAAACCCCCATACAGAAGAAATCAGTTATGGCACGTGAGTATAATGAAATCAACCATGTTATCTGTGAGTGAAATTGTGACTAAACCATGTTACCATAGCAAAGCTGGATGTTAACAGAAATGACATACTCCAAGAATTCATATTAACATTACTGGTATTACTGTCCATATCGTTGATAATAATGATAATCACACTTAACTTCACAATAAACAGTTTTGACCTTTACACTTACCCAGACCAGTGTGTAGGAGCGAAAAACCTGTCAGCTATTTCAGGAAAATTCGCCTTTGGCCCCTCCCACTGGCAACCATCCTAATGGACACACTGTCACTTTATAAACAGTGTACCACCAGCACGCTTCTCTGCACATTTAACAATAAAATAACATAGGACCTATTACATGACTGTGATCAATAAGTGTATCCGAAACCATAATATTAATAAATATGAAAATGAAATTTATTAAATTGAACAGAGTAAACAATGAAGTGAATAAAGGATTTACCAAATTGTGACAAGCTTTCAAAACTGTGACTGTGATGAGTATGACAATAATGTTATTTGACCAAATAAAAAACATATGTGCAACATACCTGTTGAAACTTGCTGAATGGTATGAAAAGTAAAATAATAGTTATTTGCAGTGTAAAAAGCAGTTTCAGTGCATCATGCTGTCCTTGATGTGGTTTGACTTGGGCGACAGTGTTTAAACCTTAGAGTTCTTGTCAGAGTTTCTCCTCAATTCACTGTTCCCTCCGAGCCCATCAGTTCATACGAGTCATTCAGATAAGCAGGAAATGGGAACAGGTCTGGCTGTCTGTCTGTCTACCATTTGAATGAGGTGAAGCTTTGCTATTTGCTCAGGTTTCAATATGTTCATTATCTGAGCCAATCAGAGACCAGCCTTGATGTCCATACGACTGTCTATCATCCTCAGGCACTGCCCTCTCAGCATGGGTATGATTGCAACATGCCAATAGAAAAATTAAGAGAATGAAGAGTGGGAATAGTTATAGTTATATTTTTTTTACAATTTTCATTAAATGCTACACGGTTTTCATACCACATGAATGTTTGTATAAAAAGATGTGTCATATAAGGATACAACAATACAAGGAAGTTTATTGGTCATTATACAACAGGTTGTAAAATGAAATTAAATTGTGGTTACCTCTTGATTGATTAATTGATTGTATAAAAAATAAAATACAATTATTAAACATGGAGGAGTGCAGATGATCATCATGATCCTAATGATCATAATCATCAGCTGCTGCTGTGGTCTCTTTAGCTGTTTTCACTGTGGTTTTCGGTGTTCAGGAAGAAGTCCTGGTGATTTCAGTAATCACTGTGTTAATTCTGGTTGGACCAGATGTATGTCTTAATTTCAGACTGTTTGGTGTCCCACGTGATGTATCAGAGTGCCCCATACCCCCACAGTATGCATTGCCCTAATAGGACTCCCACAAAACACATGCAGGCTGGATTAGCAAACTCCCATGACTCCTCCAGTAAGCCGGTAAGGTTAAAGAGCAGATCCACTGTTTTGTGATGAGAGTGGAATCTGTATTGTTCCTCCTGAATCTGACAATTGGTAAGAGCCTCCTTTCTGGCACTCTGGAGTAGACTTTCTCAGAAGACTGAACAGTGTGACACCTCGATACAGCCTGTGGCTCCCTTTTTGGAAATGGGAACCACAACTCCAGTCTACCACTCTCCAGGTACTCTTCCTGTCTGTGAAGACAGCCCGACAACACAATGACATCCAGGACCTTTAGCATTTCAGGGCAAATCTAATCCATTCCCAGCATCCTGCCAAGGAGGAGTTTCTTTATTATCTCTTAGACCTCTGCCTTTGGAGACCCTACCAAGAGCTATTTCCCCTGACAACACAGTTCTCAACATTACAAAGGCATATGGAGCCCTCCATCACCATGCTGTGGCTATTCTTTGAGGATATATGGATGTTTTCTTCAAGCGTATTTGCTCTTAGACATTTTCATGTGTCAAATCAGAAAAATCACAAGTAAATAATGAAATGTGAATAATAACACAGCTATAACAATGACTCCTTGACATGTATCTACCATCAACTTGTAGTATAAAAACCCCAGCCCACCATTCACTTGAGCATAGATTGTTCTGCCCTCACAGTGACAATGAACCCCTCAGTCACTCAGTACAGTATTTGAGTTTGTTTCTTGTGTTATGCCTCGTGATACCTCTGTTTTCCAGCAACTAGGATCACCAGTGCTAGTTAAAAAAAATGTCTCATGCCATTTCAGCCTGCAGTCATCAACCTCACTCAGCCTCTGCCAGCCTCCTCTTTTGTCTACTTATCTGATCTCTGTCTTGTTCAGCCTCATCTTACCATAACTATTGTAAAAAACTCACCCTTTCCTTCAGGATACTGTATCTGTCTGCCTTTGGGTTCAGCAAATAAACCTCAGCCTAACCAGAAAATAGGGTGTGGAAGACCTCAGGAAAATATGTAGTGAAAACGAGTTTAATAAAAATGATTTAAATGTAGAGAAAATAACAGAGGTTTGCTGATGCTGATGACCCTTAATACTAATATAAACTCTGATTTGGAAAATTTCACAATTTAATCAGTTGCTTCTCTTATTATTGTGTTTATTGGTTAAAATTTTTAGCAGGGGGTGTGTATTTGTGTGTAATTTCTTTTCAGCTTCTGAAGGGGGGCATGCTGAAAAGGTCTGAGCCATGTCAGTGGATGAGCATGCACAATATCAGAGCCCTAAAAATGACTCACCTAAAGGGAATGCACTGATAGTTGATGTTATCAGTACCACCTGTATTTATCCTGCTCTAATAAGTCAAAATAACTGTGCTGAAAAACATCTGTACATACTGGCACCTCTTCCATCTCTTAAAATGGTAAATGGCAGAGAAGGGTTAAGAAACCTTATTAAATAAATTGATCAGTTGGCATATTGTACATCAACCTCTGCCTCTGTCAAACTCCAAAACATATTCAAATAAAAATGATGAAACCATTAACTCTTCCACCATTGCTGTTTATGTCTCTTCAGTATTCATCCATTTAGCTGTTGCTCTCAGAGAAATAAATAGTAAATGCATCAAGGAAATATACATTCACAGATAACTCCCTGAATGATAAAGTATCAGCAGCAGAGTGGTTTGGTCATATGTTAACTCAGGCTGACACACTTTTTCATTTGATGCAACCTCATTCTATCTCTCATACTGTCAGAGGTATGGTGTGTGATATGTGTACTACACGGCCCTACACCAAATGTGCCAGTCAATGAGCTGGATGGTCTGATTCATTTTGTAACTCCTTGGCTTTCTGCTCTGATGCTGAAAGCATACGGTTGCTTTATCACCACACATTAATTCTTCATGACTTTTTGTACTCAGCAAGCATATTTTTT
The DNA here is from genome assembly GCA_029783725.1 of Acanthurus tractus. Classification (NCBI taxonomy): domain Eukaryota; kingdom Metazoa; phylum Chordata; class Actinopteri; order Acanthuriformes; family Acanthuridae; genus Acanthurus; species Acanthurus tractus. The sequence continues at coordinate 546,917 of JAQNCA010000006.1, forward strand.
TATGAAAAATGAAACCTTTTGTCTAGGTTTATGCCTGAGGGAGTGAAGTTGTCAGTTTTCCAGGCATGTGTCTGCCAGATCTCAATTTCATTTACGTTTTTTGCTTCTCTTGTGGTTTGTTGGGGCTTGTGTTGCAAGATGTATTGAAAAATTGATAGTTTTTTCGTATCATAATGTGTCTCTTTTTCCTACTTGTCTTGAGTCATGATGTTTTGAAGTAATCTGACTAAGGGCCGGCACAGAGAGCACATAATATAACAAAGAGAGCCACTTGAGTGGTTCAGTCAGCTCATCGGAGAGCAGACAGAGAGACACAAGAAATGAAAACATTAGGTGAGAACATAAAAAGATAAACTAAATTTCATTTGGTAGGTTTGGTTAAGCTTGTGAACTAGAATGACATGAACAAGAGAACATTTTATCAAGGTTTTGAGTCCAATAACTGTAATATAGATCACATGTCTACTCTTCACTCTTTTGGACAAAAAAAGGCAATATTTCCCGATACAGGTACTGATGATGCGATTTGGAGGCAGAGTCTCAAGCTATGATACCACATCATCAAATCCCCAATCCAAGCCAAGGTTATTAGAAATATGTACACTTAAACAAACACCAATGTGCTGACAACTGGCTAGAATGACAAAAAACATCTTTGGGGAAAAAAAAAAATTATGTGTGCTTAGATTTTTGTTTTTGATTGATGTCCCACCTGTTAACATCAATGGGATACAATTTATGACCTGTGCTGCAGCTAGACACAGGTTGAGATGTTTTGGCTTCACTTTTGAGGAGCTGTTATGTTTTTTACCTTTTCAGAGTCGTTGGATGAGAGCATGGAGATTAAAAGTTGCTATACTCATGGTTTTCACACTGAAATATAACTCTTTTTATATAAACAGAAATAGTCAATCCATTAATTTGGCCTACCTCCAAAATGGTTACAGATAAAAAAAAGCTGTAGAGAGCTTTATGCATTATGAGGCTGTGCATAGGCACAATACTTTTACCAATATGCTAACATCATGTCTAAGGTATTCTTTACCATCTAAGTGTGTTAGCATGCAAACATTTAATAATTAGTGCTAATCTCTATGTCATTCTTTTGACTTAAGATGAATCTGCTTTGGCCATAGCTTCATGAAACTTGCAAACATTTTTCCTTATTGAATGAACAGTAAGCTTTACCAACGATGGTTCTATATGAAGACTTATAATCAAATATATTGCAAGTCATCTTTAACCAAATTCCAAGACACTTGCTCATTTCAAAACCATCTCATTTAACCCTTAAATAAAACATAAAAATACTGGCAGGAACAACCCTCACTGATGTTTTTGGAGTGATTTAGATTGACTTTGATTGTAATACCTTGAAAAAAAACACTCAACCTTATAAAGAAAACTTTAAAATGGTCAATATACAGCATATTTTCTCCCTCTTGATAGCAGAGGTATTACTGTGTGCAGTCGTTTCCCCTCTGGCCCCAGGTGTTTGATCTGGGTCACTGCATCAGTGTGTGCAGCTCAGCCTGTCTGTCTACAGAGCCAAGACATTTGTTTGACCAGCAAACTAGACATGGATGCAGACACTGAACTGAACAACTCTAAGCTGCAAGGTCACATCTCTGCTTAAAGGTATACGTCCTAAAATCTATCACATTTTTCTGCCTGTGGAACCGCTGGCCTGCATTTTTACAGATTTGTCATGTTCTCTCAGTGTGTGACAGAAGTGGAGACAGAAAAAAAGACAAGACTAATGCAATCAAAGCACTGAATCTGTCCCATTGGTCATTTTTGTTCATTACACTGCAGTGGTTGGCCAATTTGAGAATGATGGAGGCTTTTGCTATTTTGAGGTCCTTATCAGAGTCATGGAGGGTGAAGCACTCCCAGCTCTCAGATGGATGTCCAGTCTCCATGAGGGGCCAGGGGAGGCAGGCGGTGTGCAATCAGAGAGACCACGTGAGTGAAGATTGGTGAAGGATGGGGACAAGAGTATCTGGGCAGTGTATTTATATCCCTCATGTCTCACGTCTTACAAAGTGATAGACAGGCAAACTGAAAGCTTCTGTCACACAAAATTCTCCATGGCAGCATCTTGCCCCGTATCCCCTTCCCCCAAAGTAAAAAACAGAAAAATAATCTGCAGCACAGAAGGGACTCATGGATTTCCATGGGTTAATAATAGTTTCTCTCCAGTCTTAGTAATTCCCACTCAGGCCTGTAATGTCAGGCTTGGGGGAATCAAAAGCTTGGGCCAGGAAAATAAATAGAAAGTATAAAATAAATTGAGATCAAAGAAATAGGACAGTTTTTCTCAGGGGGACACAATACGTCTCAAGTAATCATTTCTCATGCTTAGCAAATCTGTCATGGAAACATCAAGTATGATGCTGCCATGCAGTTATCATACAGTAGCTTAACTACTGTATTTAGCACTATTTATATTCCTCTCACCCAAAGGCAAAACCTTGATCCTCAAGGGGTAAAAAGCAAGTCAAGGAGGCTAAAATTAGATCTGTGAAGTGGTAGACTCTAAGAAAACAACCAGGAGTCATGTGAAGGTATTTTCATGCTGGATTGAAACCACTCCCATTAACCAAACACAAACCAAAGCACATGAGAAGTTACTAGCTCTTGAAATATTTATCACAACACATACACATAGGATTTTTTTTTTTTACAGTTATCATCAAAGAGTGATCCTAGAAAATCACTGTGAATATTCATAGGTCTAAAAAAGATTCCATAACACATCTGTGTGTGTGTGTGTGTCTGTATGTGATTTGACAACACGATAACATGGCAAACACACAGAAGCACTGCCTCCATGGGACTGAAGCCTTTCCCATGTTGTTTACCTGTCAAAATAAACCAACAAATGAACAAATAGAGAGTGGTGAAAAACTGTGAGATAAAAGGGGAGATCAATAAATCACGAAACAGTGGTGTTTACATGTATAATACAGGAAAACTGCTGCTTGCTTCAGTGCACACATAGGCAGAGTCACGCACACACACACACATGCTCACTCAAATAAACAAGCAGATAAAGAGTAGGCCTCTGTCATCTGGAAAAGGGTGCCAGATGGCTCTAGGAGAGGTGGTCAGCGGGGATGAAGCGGGTGAAGCCCCCCTCTAAGCTTACGTGAGATCATCCATGTGTGCACACACATTTACCCTCCTGCACAAGACAAGTCATTACCACTGGGGAAGAAGAAGAAGAAGAAGATGCTCGTTAAGAGGCACATTTGCGTTTTTAGATAATCTCAGGTGTTTAAATCTGAGTTTTTGGTCTTGTTTTTAAGACTGTCATTATGAGACTGTACCATGTTTTTGGTGAGACTGCCTTGGGTGAGAAGGAGTCAATGTGGAAAGTATAAAAGTAAAGATACTGTAGATTTCACTGACTTGATCTTACTTGTCGAACATTACAACGTAGCTCTTATCTCCGGTCAATCTACTTGTAAAAAACTGTAGCAACCTATTACCATAGTAACCTTTGTAGGAAATTAAAATTGACACATGTTTAAACATATGGACAAATTGGAAGCAATCCATTTTTTTATTTGCCATTTCAGAGAGTGCATTTGCAGTATCACGACAGTGTTCACACAACATGAAGTGCACATTAATCAAACGTGTGTTTCAAGGAAAGTGCTGCTTTTATTTTCATCTCAAACTAGAATGCTCTAAACAGAGACAGTCAAGACTCTGTAAATCTTATACAGTGTACTCTGTAACTAAGTCAGGTACCAGGTAATGACGTGCTCCCGCTGCAGTCCAGGCTCCAAGAGTCTACATTATAGTGATAACCGGTGAGAAAATGGAAAGTTAGGCCTGGCCTCTGGATAAATGGGTTTCTCTGACAGAAACCAGAGTTGGAGAGAGTCCCAAAATAACCTGTACAAGTTTAAGTACTCTGTGGAAGTTTAACATACTCACTTTCCTCAACAGTTTTTGTACGAGACTATGGACCTAAAATTGGACAGGAGGTTATGACTAGCAAGTTGCTATTTAAAAAGTTGTACTTGATTCCATTCAAAACATAAGAAGTGACAGTTTGAAGAGTTTAATTTCTGTCATGTAACACATTAAAAATATGCTATAGCCCCAAAGATATTAGATTCTGTACAACTACATTTTTGGAATTAAAGCAAGCTGTGAAATTAAAATACAGCCATTTTTCACATTTTATTTATCTTCAATTAATCACCTTAAGTATTATTTAACTTTTTCATACCTTAAAAAATATTCATAGCACTTACAGGTTATGGAAAGATTGTTGTTTGGTTTCAAACAACAGAAAAAGTCAGCAGTGAACTGAAGCACAGGACCTTATGTGTTTACTTTATCAACATGACTAAATCCCAAACTTTCCTCAACCATTATCAACATTTCTTTGTTGCTTAAACCAAGCAACACACAGAATTTAGACAATACCAAATCTCACATGCTTAAGTGCTGTGCTACTTTATAAAACATGAGTAACACACATAAATGCTGCACTTCCTGCTCTACAAAAACATAACCTGTGAATATTTTTTGGTATTGAATATGTCCATTGTAGAATATGTGCTGTGAGCCAATAATTGCCAATAAAATCCTCATTGTCATGGGGAAAATACCATGACATATGTGAAAATTAATTAACATTCCGCATTACAGCATTGAAATATTTTTACAGTTTGAAATGATCACCTTGTCGAAGTCTTTGGTGTGTGACACCTAACAAAAATAAAGTGTGACATAAAGATGAATGATTGGATCTGATTTGATGTAAATGTGATGGTCACTGAATCAGTATTATGTTGCTATTTGAACTCAAAACAACAGCTCATAATCATTTTGCTGGTACACGGAATTGTAATATGGTGAACAGTGTCTGTTTGTATAATCACAGATTAACTTTGATGAGTGGGTAGAAATACTGTGTGAGAACTCTTGAACAGCACTCTCTCTCATACAATAACATCTGTGTCTTATTTTAGTGAAAGTGAATCATATTTATGAAGAAAATACTTCCTGGTTTTGCTCTGATGTCCTGTGGCTGCTCTGCCTCGCCCCCTAGTTATTTACCAGTTTTCCTTAGCTCTGTAAGTCGTGTGGCCAGTTGACTCCAAGGCCTGTTTGGAGTCAGCTGCTTCCACAGAGCCTTATTGTTCCTTTGACCAGCTTAGCATGCTGTTGTATTGAGTCGTGTGAAACACTTAAATTTGATTTCTGCATGGTAAAAAATGTCTGAATGGGCAAGTTACTTCAAGAAACAAGTTTTCAGGACAACACATCATCATGAAACTGCAGAGTTATGATTGTAGTCAGCACAAACTTCCAGTCTTGTAACAGAAACTTGGGACCTGTATTTACAAAAGTATTACAGTATTCAGAAACTATGAGGGCACCTTCACGTAAAAAACAAATTTTTAAATAATGTTGCTTCAATTTCTTTTCTAGGTTTTTTTGCTGTTGGGTGAAATCTGAATTGCCCATGAATCCGTCCTGTGGGCTTTTCATGTGAAGTTATTAAAGAAGGACAAAAACAGCTAATCATTTCATTTAAGAAAGAGAAAGAGTCCAAACTATTCAAATGGTCATTTTAAAAGCATTTGGTCCTGCTGAATTGTACTCTGATGTATGTCAGTGTTTCACTCTAGTTTTATTGTGTATTATCTCGACAGATTAGTCCAAAAATCCTCTGGGAATTAGGAAATGTTCAGCTTTACTGAGGGCCCAACTGAATGCCATTCAGGCTTTTGTGTCAGATAAATTACGTTGATCTTTTGGTCTCATCACAGAAGGGCTACACTTTGTTCTCTGTGAAAATGAAAGTCAGATATCTGCTATCCCTCTCCACCCCTTCAGCATATCACTCCCAGGACTGAAGACCTTTCAGTTTTCAAGGCAGAGCTGTAAATCTCACTATAGCTGCCTGCATTATGTCTTTTCCTTGTGAGACTATTCAAGGCTTCTTTGTATCAACAGAAATGGCTGAAATCACAACCTTAAGAACGTGGAAAAATCAACCATCTGCTTAACATGACTTTTAGCGTGAATCAGAAAAAATCTGCTTGCTTAAGAAAGTCAGTGAATGTAACAAAATAAATAATGAATAAAAGGTAGGAAACTTCTTTCTATTAAAAAAACCCTCTTATCACATTTCCTGCATTATTATTTCCTTAATTAAATGCACATACATCTTTTTCACATTTACTATCATTTGCGCTTGAGTGAAAATAAAAGAATAATAAAAAGCACCAATAAACTGGAAATGAGGGACAAGATGAAGAGTGAAAAAAGTTAGCTCTCACAATTAATGCTCCCTTTTGTTTCAAGGCTTTCATTTTCTCACAAAAGCTGTCCTCAAACACTATCAAATTTGGGTCATTTGCCAGTAGTTTCTCTTCAGAGTTAATGGGTATTAATGAGCTATAATCCATTTGATGTGACATACTACTTAATTTCCCCCCAAACGGAAGGAGGACTCATTCTTCCAAGGCTATGTATGGCCAAGAAAAAATCACTACTGATAATGTGATCCAGGCTTTTTCCTGCCTGGTGATACAGCACATCCAGCTTCATGATGCTCAAGGCTGCATAGATGTTAACGTAGATGCAGAAATGTCTTCATGGATCTTGGACCTCGAGATGCGAAGTTACTGATCCTGACAGATAAAGAGTTTGAGGTACAGAAGCTGCTGTAATTTTTACCAACAGTGTAGATGAAGCTACTGTAGCATGACAGATCTCATGAATTAAACAGTGCTCTTATTAAGTCTAGTGAACCACAGGAGTTGCCTTCATGCAGTTGGCTGTAATCTGCTCTGTGCCACCTTTACTATTTCTATCCATGTAAATGACTATTTGGCTGCACATCAGGGGGAAAGGAGGGGAGAGAAAGGCTCTCCAAGCAGTACAGCATGAAAAAGAGTCCTAGAGGAGGGGACTGATGGGCTGGGGTGGGGGGTTTCTCCAACAGGAGTGCAGCGCAGACAAAAACGCAGGCCAGATGCATCTCAATTCCAATTAGGTAATGGGAGCTGACAGCAGGCATGAGCGAGGCACACGTGGACTCCGAGCCAGAGCGGAGGGATGGATGGATGGATCTTTACAAGCTGTATTTCAGAGGCTCCTTGACCCAGGGTCTCCTGGAGATGAAGGCAGGTGGTTACACTGCAATCAAAAATTAATGGTGGTGAGTAGAGTTGGGAGGAACGAAGGATGTGTCAGAGAAGAGGGAAGAAACGAAAAGAGAAAAGCATTTAGAAAGGCCAGGAAAAATAATGCTTCTATGAATGGGAGTTTGCGACAAACAGGGTGTGTGAATGAGAGATGCTCCTGTTGAGGTGGAAGAAAATTGTTAGCATGAGGTCCAAAGATTGCAAGGAAAGGAGGTTTTTTCCATCTTTTATTTAACAAAGTTTAACCAAAGAGAAGCACAAACCAGCAAAGTTCCTTTAAGTGTAGCTGAGGATGAATGTTGATGCATGCCAGCTTCATTTCATAAAGGCTTCAGAGCAACACCAGCTGTAAACAGGGGTTATATGTTTTATGTGCACACAACCAGCCTGTCAAGCTCTCTCTCTCTCTCTCTCTCTCTCTCTCTCTCTCTCTCTCTCTCAGTTTAGCACATACAAGCAAACACACGCACGTGAGCGTGTACACTCATACACATACCAACACATGCACACATACCCACACACACACACACACACATGCATGCAAATACATAAGCGTGCACACACACATAAGCAGACAGACAGACACACACACACACACACACACATTACCCTGAACTGACAGACTGTATGAACCCTACTAATCTGCTCATAATTTAAGTCATTCAGGCTAGACGAATTTTGCACATCTGTCATCTCTGCTTCTTGTCCAATCTGTTGGCATGATGTTGGTATATTGTAACTGTTCTTCTCTTCTTTAGTATTAAGACTGTTTACAATCATTGTACAGCCTGTCAGTCAAACTGGTCCTAATGGTTTTAAAGACAGTACCATATCAACTCTAATTTGCTAATGTTTTGCAGAAACATGCCGTTATTATTAGCAAGGCTAAAGGCTGTGAAAATCATTGTAAAATAATTGCTGGTGATAAATTTAGATTTTTAATCTTTTTATACAATAGTTTAATGATCATTCTCTGCCTGCCCCTTGTTTGCATGTTTTATTTCCAGTTTGTGGACACTGCTGCTCTAGGCCTATATTATGGCTGAAAATATTCAGACATTGCATGTACAATTCAATTTTAATTCTAGTGGTCATGATATGAATTAAAATTGTTTTTGTGATTCAAAATGAATCTCAAATCAAATCCAATGTTCTGCTCTGCTAAAGTTTGTCATGAAATACATTATGCTGGTTTCTCTAAAAGAACTCCAGCGTTGATGTACAGATAACCACTGCACTTGTAGTGGGATGCTGCTCTTTTTTGTTCCATCATCATCATTATGTTAACTAGCATTTGGAATATCAGTCATTGACATATCTGAATTGATCCTAACAGCTTAATATGTCTCTCCAAGTCTGAATTTTCTGGTAGAACATGTGACCTCACAGCATCACATACACTGCAGATACTGGACTTCTATATTAGACCATCTTTGATTTTTTTGAGATGCTACTAGCAGGACCTAACTGGCCAACTATTACTCCAACAGACATCTACAAGAGACAGCTCTCATCATTGGTAATGTAGTATGCTACATTTTATACAAAATTTACTTTAACTCAATACTTTCTCGATCAGTTTCAAACTAAAAGTCCTTTAAAGTTTCAGTGGATAGAAACCCTTCATTTCAAACGAGGCTTAATTGTGAAACATTTGTAGGAAGGAGTTGTGTAAAACTCAGTTTATTTTTAGGGAGTGTGTCATGAGTAATTTTAGTTAAAAAAGTCTCAGTTACAACCAGTAAAGGGTTGACTAATGTAGGCAGGGCCAACTTAGGGGAAAGGGAACAATGGAGTTCTCCAACTGTCTCTAAGGAATTGTTCATAAACGAACAGTGATTTGTATGAGCTGGAGATACTGCTTGACTGCATTAACAACGCCCCTGATATGGGCCAAACCAAAAAAAAATCAAAGAACATGTCGAGTAAATTTTCTTGATGTCGAGTCCTGGTGTTTTTTTTATCATGGTGGTGTTTGTTCAAGAGTTCATTTGTTGTATAATTTTGGTGTGGTTTTAGTCGGTTATGTGATCAGAAAAGGAGGGCAGGTGCAAGATGGCACTGCTTGTTTTCACTGAGGTTTTGGTCTGAGTGCGTAACAATGGTGAGAACTCAATGTCATTTACAATCTTCACAATCACAAAACCACAAGATTTTTACTTTGAGATGTCTGTTGTATTAACATGAATAACCCTTGTCACCAAACTTAGCGATGTAAGTTTTATCAATAAAAATCTGTTTTTTTGAACGAAATAAGCTTGTGATGGAAAATTGAACTGTGTGTATTGGTATAATGTGACTTAGTCTTTAACTAAGGTCTTTCTGTTTCAGCACACTTTTGAGAAGTCACAGTCAGACAACTTATGTTATTATATCATACTGTAATAAACAATATATGAATCATGGAGGAACAATAGGCTAACTAAAACAGAAATAGTAACACATTCTAACCACTCACTATGACGACATGAGTCAGTGATGCTGGTGCTGAGCGGGTGGAGAGCTGATCTAATTAGCAGTGCTTGTCAGGCTGCTGTAGAAGAAAGACTCATTTTCTTCCACCTCTGTCAGTCTCTCACACCGTACGTTGTAATATGAGACTGGTCAGTTATCCGCCCACATGTCAGTTCACTGTAATCATAAGCAGTAAATGTCAGTGTACGCAGTGCAACATGAAACTGCTTCCAGTTCAGAGGTGAAGTTTAATGAAACAGTAACAGAGTCAGGACAATTTCTTGATGCTAAAATACATAAAGTCAGTATTGTATTGTAGCATACGGAAGCCCTAAGCGGCCATGGTTTAATTTTTTTTAAAAGCCGTTTTCTCGAGAAAATATCTCGTTATCTCGAGAAAACGAACTTTGTTTTCTCGTGATAACGAGATAATATCTTAAGAAAACAATGTTCGTTTTTTATCTCGTGATAAC
>JAQNCA010000006.1:557124-568196 GCA_029783725.1 Acanthurus tractus
CTCGAGATAACGAGATATTTTCTCGAGAAAACGGCTTTAAAAAAAAAATTAAACCATGGCCGCTTAGGGCTTCCGTAGTAGCATTGTATTGAGCTATGTGCTATATTTTTGCTTTAAGATGCTAGTAAAAAAAACTAGCGAGTTGCCACAGGTCAGTAGGATGGAGTATTTAAATGTGCTGGTTGAAGGTGAGACCTTATTGCACACTGTCAAGGTAAAAGAAAGCAATTAGCTCCTCGAGGAGAGTTTGGAACTGTTTTGCTGCTAATTTGATAATCATTTGCAATGGTGTGTATATGCTAAATGAATGGGACATGATCTGTCTGCTGTAGTACTAGTGCTTGGTGATTATCTGAGTAATTAATTAGATGGATGGCGGACAGTATGATATGGCAGATGGACAATGCAACACAAAGCACTGCTGCTCCGGTCTTTTGATTGGTTGTTTCCTGTCAGCTGATGACCAAACAGCTAGTGAAAGAGCCAGAGACTGTGAAGTATTAATAGAAGAGCTAATGCAGCCAGTCCAAGCCGGACTCTGAGTTATGCCCAATATTCTGAGATTTAGGAATAATGTTTTGACCCAAACACATTAAAAAGGGAATTTAGGACCCCGAAAACATAAATATGCTCCCCCAGTATTATGACTAAATAAGTATTTTTGTTGTCAATTAGCAACATTTGTGTTATAATAAACCAATTGATCTATCTACAAAAAATTAGAATGATCAAGCTTAGTAATTCAAGATTTTCACTTGGCTTTAATACCACAGCAACCTAAAGCTCAGCGGCTTTAGCACCTTCTTAGTTGTGATAAATAATGATAAAACTGATATCTTTTAAAATATTAAAGCATTTAAATAATAAATGAAATGACAATAATTTGCAAACACATATGGCATATCTGCTTTCAATTGTGCAACAGTCATGATATATTTACTTCACACTTCATACATAAATTAATACACTGGCACACATTTTTCCAGTATACATGAATGGACATGTGATACACAGAGATGAGGCCACTGTTAGATGGGGAATGTTTAAAACAAAAATGTAGTGGTATGGAAGTAGCCTAAATATCCAAGATGCCCCAGGGCTTGGCAATAAACTATGTCATGTCCTCATCGGTTAGTGTTTTTCCAGCACGTTTACGCTTTTCAGGCATCAACATGCAGCCCTGATAGGGGTCATGTACTGGATTTCTGCATTATGATGATAATATGAGGCTTTGGCTGAGTCAACCCCCTCACGCATGCAAGACTCAATCGGATGAGCTCTGCTCCACCTGTTCCTCCTTTCCAGTTGCCAAGACTGACCAAATGTCTCTACTCCCTGCTCACAGCTGTCACAAATCCCAGCATGCCTGGCATGCATGGTACACACAACACTCAGGCCAACGAATTGCCCGGTCGATTGGGTTGGAGGGAGCACGTTTCAGCGATGGAGTGCTCCCTTGGCACCTCCAGTGTGACTCAAGGCCAGAATCACGACTGATTTGGTCCCCTTCTTCTGCCAGTTGACCTCACTTATGTTTTCTAACGTGCCAACATCTGTACAAAACATGAGTCGGCTTCGTGAGCGGAAAAAGAGAAAGATAAATTGGCCCTGCGCCATCTTTCCAGATGCTTTGCCCCCGCATGCTAGGCTCGGTATCACCTTGATGTGCTCCACTGCTTCAGCTCTGCCGCCCTCTGTTTACCCCTGGTGAGACGAGGTGCTCACTGAGCTAATGCTAATTAACATGGATTGGGACTCGCATGCATCTGGCTTGTGCTGCTGTTCTTGATTTCATCAGGCAAGCTCACCTTCCCCGCCAAGGTGATCTAAGCAGATAATACTTTTTGGTATTTCTTGAGTTCCACAGCAATCTCATCAAGATGTTTTAGTAATAAATCAGATATGACTGGATGATATGTCAGCTGATATTAATCTGTGAGATGGTTTTGTGAGCAATATGTCTGATCTCTGTCTGTCTCAGAACTTTCTGTGAGACATTGTGATACTTTTAGAGAGACTTTAAAAGAGCTGTAACACACCATACAGTTTAATTTAAAATTAAATGCTGTATTTCACTCATTTGAACTCCAAACTTATTTTTATTTAGACCCAAAAGTACATTTACTTAATTACACTTCTGAGGTGCAGGTCATTCACTAGTATATTTTTAGTTTTCACCTGTTACACTTGTTAATTCCACTGCATTTACTGATGGAAATACTGAACTTTTGCCTTTGCATCATTTATTCGGCAGGAATATTTGGTACTTGGAGAGGAGGAATTTGCTTTTAAAATATAGGGCACAGTCATCTTATAAAAACAATGAATAATATATAGATTTAACTAATAGATTACAGATAAATAGGTAATGGATTTAATTACCCTCAGTGTACAGTATACAAGTAAAGTAGTCACAATCAGAATCATGACTTTATGACATTAAAATGCTGCCTACACATTCAGACATCAGAAATATTGCAACATTCTTAACATGAAACAATTTTATACCGTGATGTTGCCACTTGTTTCACCTAAACTTGAAGATACTTCACCTCTGGATGTAAGTCTTTTGGAGTATTAATATTTCGGACATTTTGGCAGAGCTCCTCTTTCATTGGCCGCTGGGCTCTTTACAAAAAAAAAAAGAAGCCAACTTGATAAATCTGAACATTAAATTATATAAAAGCCAAGCAAAATTTTTTTAAACAGTGACAACAGCTGTTAATAATAAGACATTGAATGTCAATTCATTTTCAGAGGCCATATGCAAAACTGTGAGTGAAACGGGTGCATGTGTGGCTTGTCACTTGTTACGTGTTTACTAAAGATAGAAATGATACGCCTCTGAGAAGATAAAATAAATGAATAAATAAATAAATAAGGCAACATCAAGCAGCACAAGTAATTACCAGCCTAATTAAAAGCCACAGACAAATCTGAAATGCTTCAAGTCAAAGCAGACTCTCTCTCTCTTTCAGTTGGCAAGCATGTGTTCAAATTTCATTAATTCTTAAGGGCTGGAAGGCTCTGTACTGTATGTTTGTCATAGAGATGAACCATCATGAAAGTACATATATAATGAGGTTACTTAGGATCATTAGAGCATGCCATTTCAGCGGCACATTCACATTTTACATATTGCATGTATTCTATATTTGTAACACTGTGACAGCAAAGAGCAAATACTGAGTGAAAAACTGCTTAAATGTTTTGGAACAAAAAAAGAAAACCTACTTTTCTGCAATGTTGAGTTTTCAGGAAAGAGAGGAATTAGTATCAGTTCTTAGAACTGTATCTTATGAAACAAATGTGAGTGTGAAATGTAACAGTTATATTACATGATTTTTCTTTTTCAGTAAAGTAAGTCTTACTTTTTCACATAATTATTGTGACCTTCACAGTACCAGTGCTGTATTTAAATTTTCTTCCTTTATGAAGTCACCATTTTAAGTGAAATAGAGGAGAAATGAAACCATACCAGAACAGCTTCAGGCCTCGGATAATCTGTACTACTTTGCTTTAGACGCTAAAGTGGATCCAGATAATTTTATTACAGCGTACTAAGGTCAAGATCAGCTGGCTTCAGCAATGAAATGCCAACAGATTCCTGATCTACCTGTGCACATGAAGCTGATAAAAAAGACAAAAATAAAACAACAACACTTACACATGATTTTAGTGAAAACTGTGGTTTACATAAACTTATTAAATTACTACTCTCCAGTTCTTATAGGTGTTTCTTTTTCATTCTCATGGTCATCATGGCATGGAAACAACAACTCCACTGGGAGTGCTCCTTCTGTCAAAACAAATACATGTATCTGAAATTTGGCCACACATACTGTGCACTCAGTAAAGAGCCTAAAAGGACACAGCTTGTTTAATCTCATAATTAAAATTTAAACTACTAACATAAAGATAAGCAGGTTATGTTATTTATGTAAAATTGCTTCTAATGTTAATGTTCCTTAAAGAAAAGGTACAGGACTGTTTCTGCCTAAACTGAGAGCTGTAAGAAAACCAAATGGTTCCTGTTAAGATACCATGAGTTCTTACTTGACTTACTTTCCTTATTTTGGCATTAACTAACTGCTGTTTTGCCTAGATTTGGGAAGTGAAATTCAAATCAGTGCGCCTGAAAAGCAGGCAAAAAAAAAAAAAAAAATTGATCTACATTGTCTTTTCTCCTGAGAAACTTAACTTTAGAACAGGGAAAAGACTGTGTTTCTAATTAATTATACTGATCTGTGAAACAGGCTAAATACTATTTTCTCCTGTGAAAACAGGTCAAGTCCTGTCTTCTCTCTTCAGTGTTCAAGGCGTAAATACATGAGAGAAAACAATTTAAATCAGTACTTGCAAAATATCACCAGAAATATTTTTGCTCTTGCGCTTTGGGGCTTCATGTATGCTTGTTTACGAGCACCTGTGAAAGAAATGAAGCTTGTTTAGGTGGATAGAATCATGTGAAAAAAAGCCAAATCCATTAAATCAGGGTATCATTGATTTTCAGATGAGCCAGAGAGTATCCCATGATGCCTGAATTGGAGAAAAGAACAATGAAGTCTGAAGTCTGTTTTGACTGTTGACAGTTTTTTTCAATTGGTAACTAGCATGAGCAAGCAAGAGCATTACATATAATAAACTTTAATCTTTAAGTTTGAATTATTTCTTTTTAGATAAATCAGTATTTTTTAATAAAATAAGATCTTTGCACTTTGAGTGTTCTAAATTATTGTAATATACTGCAACAAGAATGAATCAGGAATGCAGCAATTTACTTCCAGAACATTTATTTTCTCTGTGCTTTTGCTTAGGTACTTTGGGACTTTACAAAAATAAAAAGTTTACTGTAAACAAAAATGATGCAGAATCTCAGAATTCAGGGGGCAGAATAGAAATCAAGAGATAAAACTCAAAAACCAACAACACATGAATACCGTACATTCATTCACACCCTGTTGTCTATATTTGGCCACATGTTTCCATCCACGTCACTTCTTATGCCTTCTCTGGCGATGCATTGTGGGTCGAACCTTTTTGAGTGTCTGATCCACCCCTGGCAGGCTTCAGGAGGAATATCTCCACACCCAGCATTCATTGCATCCAAACACAGATCACCTGAAACGGTTTTCAGCTGACAACTACACTCAGCTGTGTTTGGAATACATAATCTTTTTATTTATTTTTATTGTCTATATTTTAAAATGATTTTCTATAGATACCAATGTGGCTTCAGCAGAAATTCCCCATGTCTTTTTTCCCCGCGTCATTCTATTTTGATTGTGTTTTTAACTGTTTTAAACAAAGTGTGTTAGCATTTGAAAAATGTGCAGTAAAAGTGAAGTGTTTTGCAGATGGTGAACTAGTAACAGAAAAAAGTTCATGAATTTTGGTGGCAGTGGTCACTAAATGCATTTTGTGTGAAAGCAATGGAAAGTGATTCACAGTTCAGTCCACGTGGACTTCTGTTTTGCAGACTGTGTTAAGAGTTTTGAACATGTGACTTCAGTTTCGACCAATGCGTGTTAGCAATTGAAAAAAACTGTAAGGAATATTTCAATACTCATCACAAATCTTTCATTTATGTCTTGATGTCTTTCTTAAAGTTCAGACATTCCTTACAGCCTTTTCTTTAGACGCTAACTGCTCTCCAACTGTTTCTATTTTTGTCCACTCACATGTGCGCTTTCAGCAAGAATAGTCAAAAACTGTTCTAACTTAGCTTGAAAAATCCAACCCAACACATTGTATCTTAAAGTTTTTAAAGAGCCTTAAAGTAAAGCACAAACAGTCGTCAGCATGTTGTGAGGATGGTGAGGTTAGAAATGCGTGATAGGAGAAGAAAGGAAGAGTGAATGTGAACAAATGTTGAGGGTGTGTGCAGGGTTGAGATTATGGAGGAATGCCGGCGGTCCAACCCAGTCTCCAGTGTGGATCTTGAGAGGATTTTCCACACAATTTTTAGCTCCACACAATTCGAACAGAAGCTCTATGATCAACGTGCAACCTCCCTTTCCCTGCTTTTTGTTCTACCTGCAGCAATGTCCAGCAGGTACCATGAACTACATGTGTTTAAATGATGAAGATAATTTAGCCTTTTACAGTAAAAGAGTTTACAATTAATTCAGTGAAATGAAATTGTTATTTTCCTTTAAATGAAAAGTTTAAAACAGACTTATATTAACAGAGACATACACAGTAAGCATGCTATGTTAAGTTAGGAGGTAAGTAGAGACATATAATCCACAATAAAGAATGTAGTATATGACAATAATTTTACTGACAAATTCATATGTAAAAAAATTAGGCCCTTATGAGATGAAACCTTTCAAAAAAAATTCTGAATGTAAACTTTATGAAGGTTTTTAACATTACGAACATTACATAAACTTTTTATTCTAAATAATTTTTTTCACTTGCATGGCAAAATGTCACACCTAAACTTTATTTATAACCTCTAGGTTAACTAATGTTTCTACTTCCTGTCTTTGGAATTAAATTGAGGCCGATGTTTTTCCGGAGCTCACACTAATATTTCCTCATTCAAACAGCTGCCACTACTGACATTTTTGTGACACAAGAAAGCAGCTTTTCAGTCTTTCTCCAATGGTCGCAATACAACTGAGGTAAAAGTAGCACTGTCACTATTTAAAAAATAAATAGTCCAAAGATAATACACAGCATTTTAAGATGTTCCTTAAGTAACAGTAAAAAAGCAATCAAGGCAGTGTAGCAGTACATTAATTGCAGAATATCATCTGTGAATGTTAGGCTGTTGTATGCTACTATCATGAAAATAAGGGAATTGAATTATAATTAATGATGTATTTACAAGAAAATTGCAGTTAAATTTTGCATTTGTACTTCATTTATTGTATTTTATGTTATGTTGAATATTTGGATTTTTTTTCAAATTAATTTATTTAGAGGCCAATTTTACAGGTTGGATGAAAAAAGGCAAGTGTACTGTAAGTAAAAGTGAAGTCACTTATCACACAGTTGAGAAGCTTCATCCTGAATCTGATATTTATTACTGGAATATTGTTTTTAGTATATTACTTTGTATGTAATATTTCAATGGTGTGAAATCATCCCCACTTTCAAACTACTTCACATGTTGTGTTGTACAATGTAGTGGATCACATTTTATCAGCTGATTGTATATTTTATCTGTTTAATCTTATCTGCAAAGTAACAGCTGTCAAAAAAATTGTTGTGCTGTTGAAGGCCAAATATTTAACTCTGAGATGTTGTGATGTAGAGCTGATGTATACCTTAAAATGAGCGATCAAATAATTTATAAGTACCTCAATACTTAAATCTGTGGTCACATTTCACAGCTGCCATTTTCACTTCAATAGTGCCGCTTAACCTTTGATGCAATTTGAATGCGAGACATGATCAGCGTTGTTTTCCATAAGGCATGTCCAAAAATGTTTTTCCTTTTCATTGCATAATAGAGGCCAGATTATTCTATATACACATGAAATGAAGATAAGTCACACAAAGAAGTCAGCTACTAGCAGTTTCCATGTGAACACAACACATCTATAGGATCCATGGATTATCTGCTGTCACGTGGTGTAATGTTCCAGCTTTACTTCTCACAGCAGTATTAAATATGGACTATAGATCAAGAGGTGAAGGGATGTTATAAAGGCTAAAGCTCCACTCTATCAACTGGACTGAAGACTCAGTTAAAGTCCAGTTTGTTCACCTTTTTCAGGCTGTCAGACATAAAGGTGTGTTGCCTCAGAGTTCACAGGGAGCTGGAACAATAAAGCTTGTGCCATTTCAAAAGTAGAATGGATTTTGTTGTCTCCTCAAACACAGACAGACAGACACACTGACACACTGACACACACACAAACACGCCCACACACACACACACAAACACACCCACCCACACGCACACACACACACCCACACACACACACAAACCTTACCACAATGTTTGGGGAAAGACTGATTATCATCCCTACTCCCAGTAATTATGTCATTTCCTTTTACTGGAGACATTTTTTTCCACTTTAATTTGTCATGATATTGTGACTCAATTTTTCTCTCAGCATTTGCATTTGATACTTTTACACATTTACATTTTTTTGCCATGTAGATTTAAACCATATGCTCTTGATTCTCTATTGATAAAAACAAAGTCTTAGATTTTCCTCTGACAAAAATCCAGACATACTGGGAGGTCTGATGGGACAGAGGAAGCATTTCCTTTTGAGTAGGTTTTAATGTGTTTTGAACAGCGCCTTTCTCCGCTGTTAATAATATGCACCCATGATGTCAAATATTATTTACATATTTTAAAGGAAAACACTGCTACCAGGCATGGCTATATTTTCAGAAAAATCCCATCAGCAAGGCCATGACCCTTCCTTTAATCCACTGTTTTCAGCCACTCGCAGCCTGAGCGCCAGAAAGCAAAACCATGCCGCCGCTCCCCCTCCCCTCTCAACAAATACATACTCTCCTTCTGCTAAATGCTCAAATGACAGTCTTAGCTCACGGGGTGCATGCAACAAACCCTGTGAAAGTGATTTAATTGCTCTGTCAGGTCAGTGGGTGCTCACAGGCTACCTGTAAGTGCTGTTCACCTGCCCACAGCCAAATCACTGACAGTCAAGTCCTCCATGAAATGAAACGGGGGCTTCGGGGTCCGTGTAAATTGGCCCTGACAGAGGGAAGAATCATCCAAGAAAAGAGCCAGGCTGCAGTTTACTGGCAGCCAGCATTTGACACCATGTTATATCCCTTCAGATTTACTGCCTCTCGTCTTTTTGCCTCCTTAAGTGTTATCGCTCCTGGCTCTATAAAGCAGGGCCTGACTTTAAAGCTGCAGGTGAACCACATGTGTCATTAGAATTGCTCTTTTTCTCACTCACACACAAACGCCTAAAGAGGCATGTGTTCCTCTTTAGAAGTACAAGAACACAAAGATGATTTGTTTCATTAGGCTTAACACTTTAAACGATTTAATGAAGACAGCACAGATTACATACATTTCTTAAGTTCAGTATATAATAATGAGTGTGTTTAAGAAAGACATTTGTTGTTTTTTACAATGTCTCTCTCAAAGTGGGGATGAGCCTGTCATTGATGTTTCTTGTGTACAGCAGGTTTTCAGCTGATCAAAGACTGTGTCATTTTTCACTTGTTTTTGGTAAAATACTGCCCTCTTGTGATCAAAGTCTGCAATTGAACTAATACAATGTTCCAACTCGACTTTACATTCACTCTGTTACCTGCTGTTTCACTTAAACAAAGCATTACTGCTGTTAGTTGACTGATAATAACAATGCTGTGACATTCATGTTAAAGATGTGCATTGCTGGAAAACCAGAAGATGTTTGTCACACAACTGGTGCACCTTCTACAATTAGCAACAGAAAACAAGGATGTATAACAAGTGCACTCAGCAAGTGTTATCTAACTGTATTTCAGTGTCATTGGAAGACTGGAGCTCAGTGATTTAGGAAAAGGAACCCTGATCTTGCTGTCTTTTCTGCTAATCAGTCATATCACAGGAAACACTTCATCTTCAGTTTGTAAGCTCCAGTCATAATGGTCCCTTTCTGCACATTAATCTTTTTTTTTTGCAGGAAAGCTTTTTTTCCCCCAATATAAATAGTCAGAGTTCTTCCTTCCACATGTTCTGAGCCAAAAGATTTTCTTTTCTGAAATCTAAAACTATTTCAAGGTGATTCTCAACTGAGGAAAAAATCTTCTCTCCACCTCATCACTGTCCTGCCTCCCGCTTCAGAGCAGCACAAAATCAGGTCACAGAGAGCTTTTGGCTATTCAACATGCACAGATATGAATATTATCTTGATGGAAAAGACATTTTCATGCATAAATGTATGCAGCCTGAGCACATAAATTTTTTTTACTGTTTTTTTGCAGCCAGCAGGTTAAGTTTAGTGTTGTGGCAATGATTAAAGCATGGATATGGTGTAAATATGTAGAGTAAACCAATGATCACGGCCTGGCAGCTTGGCCATCGACTAGGTTGAAACTAGAATGACCAAATTCAGTCAATTGAGATTTATCTTATACTTTGGCTCTTTCTTGTTGAATTTTAGTGATTTTACTCAGTATTTCCATTTCCAACTTCTACATTTGAGAGGAAATATTTAATCTGTTTCTCCACACATTGCTGCGACAGCTATATTACTTTGCTGATAAAGAGGTTGTATGCAAAACACATTAAATATGGTGTACTTCTTGTATGTTTATCTACCCAACAGATCATTAATTGACTCAAATTGGCTTTCTTTTAAAAAGCTGCAACATGAAATTGTTGCTTACACATCAATTGTAGTAGTGATCAATTGGAATATTTCATTAATTGTACAACATTAATAGACATTAACAGTGGCCCATACAAAAACATGTATTTTTTGTGCAGGCTTTAGAAACAGTTGTTTTGCACTGCTGTATTAAAACTAACTTCAGTAAAAGATCTAGTTTCACCACTGGCATTTAATATAATAAAATGTAATAAAAATAAGTATATATAAAATGATATATAAACTCACAAATAAAAACAATTTATGGTGAACTCTAAACAAAATCAAGGCCTCAGAAAAGGCACCTACTTTTTCTTTTTTGTGAAATTTATCTGCATTTACTCAACATTTTTTACACACAACAGAGGCTACCAGTTACTTTTTTACACAAGCACCGCAAAGTTGTTGGGTGAATTTGGTTTAAAAGCTATGGTATGGTCTGGTTTTAAAATTATGTTTTTGAGTAAAAGCACAGTCAACTCTGTCACCCTTGCAGTGGAATCAGGAGAGAAAATGTATTAAGGTGCCACAAAATAAGTCTAATGTCTTAAGTGAGCTAAATATGGTTGTTTTGAATTAAACTGATTCAATGATTATTTTGTGTTCCTTCAAAATGTTTTTTATCCATTTCCACATGTAGGACAGTGAATGCCAAAAGCTTTGTCCCTTGTCCTGCACTGAGGTGTGTGCACACGCGCGCGTGTGTGTGTGTGTGTGTGTGTGTGTGTGTGTGTGTGTGTGTGTGTGTGTGTGTGTGTGTGTGTGTGTGTG
>JAQNCA010000006.1:584599-602817 GCA_029783725.1 Acanthurus tractus
AAAACTCATTAGAGATGTTGTCTAGTGGAATGATTTAGCAGTTAAGTAATTTCTTTTTAGCAGTGAATAAGTTGAGAAATTGCACTCAAAATTCTAAGAGCATTTACTCAAAGTAATCATGTGTATTTAAGTGCATTTGTGGTTATTGTCTGCTAAAAAACTGCTGGTGTTAACTTTCTATAACAAGTGTTCAATAAGCAAGTAGTAGCCAGTTCTGTCTCTCTTCACCACCTCAGCATCATCAAAGTGGTGAGCTGACACCCCCTCCAGGACCAACCTGCAGCTGTTTTGCTTTATAGAGCTGCTGTGTCTCGGAGTTGACAGGAACAATCCTTTGAGACCAGTCTGTGCTTTTTCACAACAAAGAAAAACAGTTGTATTTTTTTCTCCTTCTGTGACAGGATTTGATGGTAAAAACACATTATCCAGCAGTTTGGGGCGACCTCATCCCACGACCTGCTGTCAAGGTCTCTGTAGACTGTCTTGGATTGTGTTGAACATATTCATTCCTGTTTCATGGTGTCATCAGTAGTTACAGTACATATTCGTCAGTGACTCACACATAATGATGTAAAGCTCTTTCACATTCAAAAGTCATTAAAAAAAGAAATAATAACATTTTTCAGTTGTTACAAAAAATTTTGAAAGTCAGTTTTATTATCTCTAATTCCACATACAGGAGGATAGAGCTCTAGTGCAAACCAAAAGTTGGGGATCAAAAGTTGCTATTGTCTCTAATTTCTTTCCTTACTTATGTTTGCAGACTTTCCAACATTGTTGGAATCCATTGGGATATTGTGAGTACACAATTCAACAAATTATATACAGAAGATGTCGCTGTTATTAGACCTTTTGGTGTTATAATTATACATATTGTAATTTTAAGATTGCACTACATAAAACCGGAGGATCCCTAAAGCTCACAAAGGTCAAGGCTGTTTACACCAGATTTAAGAGAATCTCATTCAATAGTTATAGAAATAGTTTACTCAAAACTCTAAAAATCGACCTAATGGTAGCATTAGAGGAAAAGTTAGAACCAAGGTCAACAGGATTAATACTCTGAGAAGTATGAATTTTTGCGCCAGATCTTGTGTTAATCCATTTTGTCGATGTTTTTATTTCACAAGATAAGACATTTTGTCCTCTGCTGGTGAGCCAGACACAGTAGCTGAATGTCAGGGGCTCACCAGGGTCAGTAAGTCATATTTGTTGGGACTGTCAATGTTTGCACATAATTTAAAGGCGATCTATCCAACAGTTATAGAGCTACCAAAACAACACTGCTATTCATAGAGCCACACTGCTGACTCGGCTACAAAACATTTTCATACTAATATGCCCATAAGATATCCATAAGTGTTTGTTATTTTCATGTTTAATGACTTTTTTAAATTAAGTCAATTGAAGATATAGGAATGTAACCATGGTTCAACATAATAAAACTCATTACAGAGGTGTTACAGGGGCATAACTACAGTAGTGAAAACTGAGAGTCTGACTAAGCTGAATTGGTACGATTTGGAGCCGTATTGACAAATTGCTTCGAGGGGGGCATTGATCACCTCCCCAGTCCAGACTGAGTGCTTTCGGGCACATGATAAATCTCTTTCTATGTTAGCCAGCACACAGACTTATGAATGAAGCCCACTGACAACAGACACAGAAATTGATAGTTGTTCATTAGTGGAGTGGTGTCTGAGCAGTTGAGTGAGTACTGGACACATCTCAGACAGTAACATGACATTCTCCTGACTTTCTATGGACTGATTTGTTCATTTCAACCACAGCAAATTGCAATAGCTCTCAGTTTCAGGGTTTTGCCTGTGTCTGTAACCACGTCATCAACTGAAAGAAATTAAGCTGAAATATTCAATATACAAGCACCAGTCTTGTGCTGGTAACATAACTTGAAGCCAAAGTCTGTGCAGCAATGATCTGTGGATGTCCCTCCATGCAGCCAGCCAAAGCAGCCAGCCATTTATGAGTTAGCGGTCAATCATGATGTTACAGCCCTAAATGTAGCATCAAATATATAAAACCAAAGTTATTAAGAAAAATTAACACTTGAATATTTACCAATACATTAAGAGCTACCTAAAATGATGAACCATACTTAGGGAAAATGAATTTGACATTTTCATTAATTCCCAGTGGATTTTTTCTGAAGACTTGGATGATTCCCTGACATTTACTCTGGCATCTTCATGAGAGTTAGGTTCACATTGATTTGGCATTAAGAAATAAACTAATAAGTTAAAGTGTTCTTAGTTGTAAAACACTTTGGCTTGTAAGACAATACCTGCAAAACTAATAAAATTTCCATATGTCTCATCTCTACTTTGTGGCATGCTTACACTGCAAAATAAGATCTAAAACAGTAATTAAACATCGTTATATTTGCATACTTTGGTGAGCACATTGGTAGTATTTTTCTTAATGCACCACTGTGCCTGAAGACTTGGCCATAAAACAGAATTTTTGCCAGTGGCTCTGATTAGGCTAGGCTACACTAGTAAACCTTGTGTCTGCATGTCCTGCATGTGCGGACACCCAGAGGAATTCTAACTCTGACTCAAACTCAATGGGACATCACATAGATCCTGGCAGCTACATCAGTGCAAAAGCTTGAAAATGCACTTTGGTTCAGCCTGATGGTAACTGTGTACACATTTGACTTAAGACAATTTTTTTCCTTGGCACTTGATGAATTGTCTACAGATATTGAAATTGTTTCCTTGACCAGTTAAAATATTTTTCAACCTTAAGACACCACCTCAACATGCTGTCTTCAAATAAGGTAATGGTTAACTTTTATTTTGGAAAGATCTTTCAAGGCACTAAAAGACACATCGTAAAAGTGCCTTTTATAATGCATATGTAACTAAAAAAAGGGGGGGCTATATTCCAGCAATCCTGTTGTCCTGATTTAGTGTTATTATAGAATGCTTGACGTAATTATACTGACCGCTAAGACAAAAAAAAACTTCTAAAAGTTAATTAAAAAGTTAAGTAACAATTAAGCAATGTGTTGGATTTAAGTATTTATTAATATGTTAATTACTGACTGAATTTGACGCTTACTCATCTGTTCTACAAAAAAGTCATAAAATAGTAAAAAGTCATAAAGTATAAGTTTTCAAAGTTTAAGTTAACATGCATATTGATAGATTTAGTTTTGTTTCGGTAAGAACCAAACCCCAGAGACAGTGAGTTAACAGTTATAGAACACTGAAAGGCTGGGAAGTATTTACACCAACAAGCTGGAAATGGAAATGATTAACATACTGCAATTTTGATTTTAGAAATGCCTTGCTTCATCAGCACACCCCTCTCCCGAATAAAAATGTCCTACTGAGTCTGGGGAGGGACAATTCCCAGAGAGAACTTTTTAAACTAGAACATACAACACCAGTTGAGTTTCATTAGCACATGTGTAATACAGTCACTACCTACATCCAACAGTTAATGAACCACCAGGGACGAACAAAAATTTGAGTAGAGCCAAGTGTGGTGAAGTAGATCACACAGCTTCATGAAAGCTAAATTTGAATATACTATTTGCACTTCACACAACTCTTCTAAAGCACAGTGCTCGGTGTGACAGTTAGCTGTGACACAGGCCTGTGCTCCCATCACCACAGTGGCTGCAATGGTTGTTGAGCATCAGGAAAAGAGCCGCCAGCTGCATCTGTAGCCAGTGATGTCTCTGTCAGAGGAGCTGATATGCTGGGGCTTGACATGCCATACTCTTCTAGCTGCTTCTGGTAGAAGAGCCAATACAAATAACTAAGGCCTCACAGGGGCTTTGAGATAGAGTGAGATGGAGATCAGGTAGCTCAAGGAAAGAGAGACAGAGTGTGACAGAGTGAGGAGAGACGTTTGCCTGAAAATGCTACTTTATATTAACATCTCCATCACTCACTGTAAAGAAAGAAAATAAGGGACTCTTTCAAGTGTCCCACATAAGTTTTTTTTTTTATCAAGTTTTAACCAAGAAGAAATCAAGTCAAAATTTCCATCTTATCAAATTACATTTCCTCATCAAGTTTTCTTTCATCAAGTCTGCTTTTTTTTTACACAAGCAACATATGTGAATGGTTGCACTCAAGAAAAAGTGCAGTGATAACCTTAGTTATTAGGATATATGATCTGTACCACATCTAAAGGCAAACCACCGCATAGATATTTGAGATACGGACCAAAGCGGAGGACTGTCAGAGAGACCCACATTGCCATCCCTAGAGCCATGCTGCTAGCATGGCGGAATATTCTGAAAATAGAATTGCTAACTGAAACAATATTTATTTGTTCATGCACATCACGGACCACTCATTATACATCTCCTACCTGCATTGAAGTGTCATCAAAACTATGCTGCTGTATTTTTTTCTGTTTTAATGTCCAGGGTCTAATGTTTACCCTGAGGCTTACAAACCATTCCAGAAAAGTACTCAATATCTGTGCAAGCAGGCACCATTAATTTTAATTAATGGTGACAATATATACTCAAATTGATCCATTAAGTTAGCATTTTACCAAAAGGTCATTCATTCAGCATCAATCTACTTGGCTTGTCCTGCAAATGCACACAGCTTCTTTGTCAGTGACCGTAGTAAATATATCACCACAACACTCTCAGACAGAACATAAGGCTGACAATTTTCTGTCTAACAATTTCTTAACAAAAGATCTAAATAAAAATGAAAAAAATAGACACTTCACGAAACATAGTGAAAGAAAAACCAGCAAAGGCAAAGATGAAAAATGTCAATGAGCTGTTGTACACTATTGCCCTGACATACTGATATAGTGCACAGGTAAACTACAACCACTGAGCATGCTTAAGCTGAGGAGATCAGTGAATCTAAAGAAAATATGTTGGCTGCCATTCCAGTAATCAAACAATCACTGAAGTCTGTACAAACTGCCAAAAAAAGTCTAAGTCTTTTGAGCCTACTAAGTAGAAAGAGACCTCTTCTCTGTCCACTTGTATGGACATAAAAATTCTATCGTGTATTTAAGCTTACTTGTCTTAGTGAAGGCTGAACAGTCAGCCATAAAAACAACCTTAGAAGCAGCCTTAAACAGAAGTGCTGTCTTGACAACAGGTCTTTTATAAAGAGGACCTAGTGTTACGAGTGATCAAAAATGTCAAGGTTCTCTTCTGTGAAATAGAACTGCTTTTGTGCAATATCAAAAAATCCCATCAATGGAGAGGACTCTAAAGCAGAGCTCATTATTTAAAAACAATCAGAATGTATAAAGTTTTTGTAAAGATTGAAGCGGAAAACTGTTAAACAAGTAGTATCACCTGTTTCATTCATCATCATTTGGCGAGCATTGAATGATGTTTTGACCCTTTGTGCAACGCTGAGCTGTAGAAGACTTCAGCTGGAACGTGTTTGTGATATTTGAAGAACACTTCATAAGCTTCTGTGTTGGTAGATACACGATGATTGATTTCTGTGGGAAACAATGTGTGGATGAAACAAAAATACAAGCATGAAAAGTTCGAGATGACTAAGAATTGCAAAGGATGAGAACGAAACCAGCACACGTAAAGCTGAGTGATTTCAGATTACTTCAAAGGAATGTATTTGTCACCTTGTAAGAGGCAATACCAGAGCCTCCAACTGGAGGAGCAGTGAGGCTCCTCCAGTTGGAGGTGGCTTGGAGGTGTAGAAGTGACTCTGAGGCATGATAGGATGCTTTATGAGTGAGGCGGACTGAGTCAGTTGAATTTTACACTGTCCTTCACTGAATCATTGCATCAATGGAAATGAATCATGCTGAACTCAGACAAGTTACTTGTTACAAGCATTGATATAGTTTTATTCAGTGTTCGTGCTCTACATGTATTTTTAATGTAACACTACATAGACATTTGAGCATCACGTTTTGATTCATACGTAGCTACCGTTCTTACAAACATAGCCTCTCATATTTCAGCATGAAGTTAGATGGATGGATGACGGAGGTGTGAGATGCACGGGCTGGAGGATTCCTCTCGCCTAATTGCGCAGTGTGATACCGCAGCTTCGCTACAGCTTCACACTCCAACCCACCTTTAAACAGTTCCCCCTGGTGCTGCGTTCACATACTTTCTGAAAATGGGAAAGATACAAAGATGGTTTTACAGCACCAAAGCTTAGACTTACGCTGACAGTTTGCACGTAGATCATGATTCATTAAAGTCACGCAGAATTTGGAAAGCACCTTTCAAGTCAAGTGTCGGCCATATGCTCGTCTTTTTTACAAGTACATTTTCACCACATTTGTATCAGAGGACAACCACCTGTTGGATTTTCCCAGCAGTTATTGAGATTATGAGGCTGTGTGGGCCTTGCTGTAGTGTACTACATTATGAACCAATTTGAAAAGAGGGAGGGGCCCTCTGCTTTGTAATAAAAATGTAATTCTTATCCAGTGCTTGAGGTAACCTGCTTAAAAAACTTTAAAAGTTACATTGTTACCATCACTGACAGGGTTATTCTATTTCAAATGTTTTTGATTATGTGTCTTTGCCTAGGTATCATTATTTTGTGGTTTGCTGTAATGTTTTGCTCCTCTTCTAAAATGTTAAGCAGTTTTTAAGGGATGTGTAATAATTCTATAGTACTATTAGTTATAACTGTGAATACGAGTTAAGGCTGTTTGACTATTTCCTCTGAATACGGGAGGAAACAGCCAATATTGAGAGAGAACGCTCTCTTTAGGCCGCTATGAGAACACCGAGCTTGTTTCTTCGAACTGAAGACTGAAACCTCCGAGTATTACACTGTCTCATGAACGCAACACTCCAGCTGAGAGACCGACAGCGCAGGTAACCAATCAGCGACCATATTTCTCCCACGCTCATCAATGAAACCAGTGCGGAGGCGGGACCGCACTTATCTAAAAGCTCGCGCTTGGTTTCACTGCCTCGTCTGCTCTCGTCCCATTGGCGCAGGTGATCCGTCTCAGGATGCGAGAGGAGAGCGGAGGAGAGGGGAAGAGAGAGGGGAAAGCGCCGATGGAAAAGTGTCCAGGGCTCGGTTAACAAGAAAACAGGAAACCGGCCGCTTCCATTATTTGTCCTGGACCACTCGGCGATGACAGATTCACCGAAAGGGGCACTTTGAGATATGATGAGGTTTATTTCTGGTCGGCAATAGTACTATGATTTGGTATGTGGCCACTTTGATAGCAAGTGTATTCAGCACCCGAGGAACGGCCGCTCAAGGTGAGTCGAAGTGCAGTATCTGCAGCCACAAGCGCTTATTGCTCAAGTTTGAACTCAGCGTTTCTCTGTTTTAAGGCGTTTTCCCGCTTGTTTCTTAGCTAACTTTGAATATGTCGCTTGTTAAAAATGTCACACTTTACGTCCTGAAGTTCATACGTGTTCATAACCGCACCTGAGCGAAGCCGGGCCGGTGTTCCGGCCGGCAAATGATGAGGGAAGCGGACTGGTCCCCCGTAAAATGAATTAGAACAGAGCTTTACCGTGAGGGAGAGGGAACTCCTTTAGTTGCACCTATTTTAGCAGATGATAACCTGCCAATTCCCGCTGTTATGCATCATGGAGATGCGTGGTTTTTGCGTGATAAATGGCAGGATCGGAGTGGTGACGTTTTTGGCTTCACAGAGATAGATTTTGCAGCCTATCTGGGCTGACGTATTCCTCCCAAGATGTGTGAGTTTGCTCTCCCGGAGCTTCAGGACATTCTGCGGGCAGCGTCTGGACTGCAGCGGCCGCTTCCACTGAGCTGCACACCGGCTGCCAGCATTTCGTGAAATGTGAAGGCAAATGTGATTAGTATGGTGCGCTGGTGTGGATGTCATTAAAATGCTATGAGTGGATTAACCTCTTCTGGGGAGCTGTTCCTGCTGAAGCTCAGCCATACCAGCTTTGTCCGTTAGAGGGAGCGCTTCCTGGGCCAGCACCGCATTAAGGTGAATTTAAACAGTTCACTGAGGACACCAAGGCTGCTGTTCTGTCAGTTATGTTGGATGCAGCTGTGATTGCGTGTGATGCCTAAAGTCATTTTCACAAATACATTGTCTGTCATGTTTAGAAGAGCAGAGTTGTTTGGTGACAAGATGAGTTCATGGGTGAGTGATCTTTTGACCTGCAGTTGACCTCTGACCTCCCTGTAGAGTGGTGATAGAAAAGTAACTCCTGAGGTTTTAATGTTGCCAGAGCAAGGCAGGGATGTTTGGATCCTCACTGATGGGTGTCATTCAAAGAGCAAATCAGTACATCAGACCTAATTAGAACCAGACTGTCCTGAAGGAATTTATCAGGATGCAACTAATAACCCAAAAAGATTCCAGTAACAGTTTACCAAAGCCAAAAAAATATTAGTATCAGTGCTTTTGTCCAACCAGAAGTATAGAACCCAAATGTTCAGAGTCCTGTCATAGAATAATCAAACTGGTGAAGATGAAATCGGTCAATATTTTGGATATTTGCTTCAAAAAAAGACTTATAAAAACTTTGACATCAAAACTTGATCTGATAATCAATAAATGAAGGAATCAATTAATTCCTCAGCTCTAATTTTAAATGATCTCATACTGTGATTAGTCGACCCACATGTAATCAGCCGTCTGACGGTGCATATGTGGACTGTGTGGATGTGAGTTTGGTTTACATCAATGGCAAAAAGTGGAATCCCTGCTACTTTGTATCTCTGGTCTCTACTGGTGATGAGCGGTAGAGAGGTAAGGAAGGAAAGAGGAAGGAAATGAAGATTGGGATAGCATCTGTGTCTAAGCATCACGGATTAGATGATGAGGAAAAGAGCATTTAATGATTTTATCAAGCTTATAATGTGTCAAAGTTTGGAAACAGAATCTTGCAGGCTGATATACATTTATTTTTGCTGACAACCTTTTGGCATGTGACTGGGCTCCTCTGGCTGCATTGCAATCAGTTATGTCATGTTCTTCCTAAAGAGGATACACTTAAGCATCGTCTGCCAAAGGGAGACTTAGGGAGATGTTTTTAAGCGGCTTCCCTCGCTCTTCTACGCTTGGGACTGAAAGGAACTTTGGCAGGAATGAGCACTAACTTCTGGATGGCAGGGGAGGTGCGACTGTGACTGTACTTGTTTGTGTGTGTTCTGCAAGGACTGTCCCTTCAGTCAGTGTAGCTGGTAATGCATATGGTCCTTGTCCCATGCTTTAACACATCAACAGAGCTCGCAGTGCTCTGCGGCATCCATGCTGTGCACGCTGACACACAAGCACAGACGAACACACCATCTGACAGAAACTGCGCTCGGCAGCATCTCTCTAGACGAATGCTGCCGTCTCCAGCCGGCAGCCGGCAAATAGGTTGACTTTTGCCAGTGATAACCCTGGACCTGAGTCAGACTGCCTCTTTTTCTCCCTGTTGTCCTCTCCTCTCCAGTTTCATTTTCCTCACCTTGTTTCACCCCTCCCTCTCTCCTGCCTCTCACTTTTTGTGACTCACGTCCCCATCTACCTTCTTTCCTTTTTCCATCTCTCTTATCTCCTGCTTGGTCCTGTCATCCTACTCTTCCGTACACTCGGATGAACTTGTTTCCCTCCAGGTTTCAAGTGGCCTCTCTCAGCGTGGCTGTAGCCGGGGGAAGGGAACATGTTGGCTTGTGTTAATGGAGGCTTGGGGCGTGCTCCACAGCATCCGTCTGCTGCCATATGCAGACACACCCACTTGTTGCCCTTACCCCTCACCCCACACACACACACACACACACACACACACTCACATATATGTCAACATTCAGGCATCCCCTTGAGTAGCAATGTGTCTTTAACCAGGATCTTACCATATGCCCACTAACCGTCTGCCCTGGACGAAGTTGGTCTAATTAAGGCGGAGCTGTTAGATAAATGCCACTCAGCTGCTCAATAAATACATATGCCACAACATGCCAAGAGGGCTGGGGGCCAAGTACAATGGATGAGGAGGGGTGAGAGCGGGTGCATGTGTGAAGGAGATGTTCTTTGGAGCAAGCTGAACAGCCACAAACGAAAGAACAAAGAATATATATATATTTTTTAAGTTTTAACATCAAAAGCCTTTAGCTGCCTTTCCACCACAAGTGCTCTCACATCTAACCCATCTGGTTCCATTGAACTCTGGTGTGTTTGCCTGCTATTTTGGTTTGTTTAAGATGGTATGAGAGCTGTCAATCAATGTCTTGTACATACTGAATAACAAGACTGGACTGAGACCACCTGTAAAAAGAGGGCCTCGGTGCGTAGCGGAGGGAAAGATGCTGATGTATTGCTCCTGCTGCCGATTATTTGTTAATTAATTTACTTTAACGTGTATTTGTTGGGGACAGATGTCTTAAAGACAAGACAGACTTTTTATATGACATAAACCAAACACAATACAAATTTACAATAAAACATATAAATACAGGCGTTCGCGAATCTTCCGCAAATCCCAACCAGCCACAGTGTGTGTGTTTTTGGCCTCTGATTTGGTTATATGTGTTCGTAGGGGTGGACTGCCTTTTCATTTAATACCTGATGTTTTTCTCCTGTTTTTGCCAGTGAGGGAGGGTAGTGTTTCTGTCTTTTGGTTTTCTTTGGTTTTGATTAGGAAAGTTACCACCTCCAGCAAGATTTGTTTTGTTTGTTATTTTGGCCTTGGTCCACCCCGAAGTCCTAAGTTACTGATGTCCATCACTCCGTTCTTATCTGAATAAAACCCAAAATTCTCAAACGTGAATGAAATCTGGCTGTGGCTATTTGAGACTTGGGGAAGAGGGGGGGGGCTCATATCGTGCTACGCCTAGGCACCCCTAGGTCGGGCGTAACACTACCCACAACAAGGTCCGTGTATATTAAGTAACTGTGTCATGATTGCTGGAGAAGACATTACTGTAAAGTTTTTCACATGTATGTTTTGGCGTTTTAAGCACTGCAAGCAGAGTGCCATCTCATTCCACTCCATTAAATATACCTTACATTTAATATACATTACAGAGAAGGCAGACATATTATTGATATCTCAAAGCTAAGCAACCCAGACCAAAACAATCCAGATGGAAAACATTGCTTAAGATTATATATTACAGATTACTTTGTGAAAGAGTACGTAGGGGAAACACTTTGCTTATGTTGGAAGCAGTGGAAATGGCTGTAATCTCTCGGCTTAATGGCACAGTCTTAAAAAATTAGTTATTGCTGAGTTACAGTTAAATAGAATACATGACCATCTACTTTTAATTAAATTGTTACAGAAATTGGTGTCACACAATGACCTTCGATGTCCTTCCATAGTCATCCATGTGCTGAAGTTTGTCCTCTATTCTGATGGGACAAGTTCCGCATTTGTGATTCTGGCCTGCTGTGCAGCTAAATGATTGGATCCTGAATGTTTCTTGGCTGTTCTTTACACCTGGATATGTAATTACTCTGGCGTTGTAATTCTTCACGGTGCATATCATTAAGGCTCTGTGTTTGTTTGACTAAAATGGAATTCCTCTGGAGTTTTGAACTGCCAAGAAAACTTTTGAACTTGTGTTTGTTAGCGCTGATGCTGTTTTCCATGTCAGCGCATGTGTATTTTTTGGTAGACAATGTATGTAAATAAAGCTGGCAAGGAATACTGATGCCTAATTAATGTTATTCTTTGAAACTTTCCTGGTATCCCTGTTTTTGATGATCTCTACACAATGATCACTTAATGAGTGTTTTCCCTGTATGTGGGTGGCTGCTTGGCAAAATCAAAGCTGCTGACCAAGGAATGGGAAAGTCGTGTCTCATTCACAGCAAGGATTTAAATCCTGTGGGTGTTCAGCGCTTTCTCACTGACAGACCTGTGTGTTGAAAGTTCTGTCTGGCCTGGGAGACAATGATTTATTATTGGGAATATTCTGATCTAGTCTTTTATTGATCTGATATTGATCACTGCTGAGACTACCGACTCAACACTTTTCTACATTTTTCTGCATATAAATTGTCACAATGTCACCTAAGAGGTAACTGATCAGTTTGTTAGCTGATGAAGAGGACAAGTTCCATAGCTCTCACTGCACACATATGCAGCTGAACTTTTTGAATGATGCAGTTATGCAGAAAGTCACAAGTTAAATTTTCTGTGTTATTTTTGTTTTGGGTCGCTGAGGTGTGTGAGTCAGTACTCTATAAAAATATACAACCATGCCCCCCCCATACATATATAAAAATATATTTTTTTTCTCATTGCAGTCAAGAGTTTATACTTAAATTATGCTGAGATGACCTACACTGCCTCTTGCAGAACCAATAGTTTATGAAAAAACCAAACAAGCACACAAAAGCACACTTTTAGTTTTATTGGATTTATTTTTAGAATTAAAACGCAAACAGTTAATTTTTTTAAGTAGGACAGTTTCCACACTAGTTTACAGACATGGTGGACCTGCTTAGTGATTACAAAAACTTCCCTTTTCTGCCACATGGATGCTCCATGTGATGACAATTATTCTTAATGGTTTTAATAATTAGAATATTTTTTTTATGTATAAAGCAGTTTTCAAGACAAAAAAAAAAAAGGCCATGTCATAAAACCACCAGGTAATATGTGTATATACAATAAAAATATGCAAAAGAAGAAATCAGGTTAAAAAACTTTGAAATAGAGTAAAACTAGGGGAAGAACTCAGGTAAAAGTATGTTTTTTTAAAGAGTGGACCTTACTTCCTTGTGCAAACCGGTCTAGAGACTCTGGACTCTTAGTGCAAATGTTGTATCTCTCTTTTTAGCTTTGCTCCTTGAACCAACAAAAGACATTTCTTGAGGGTATGTTCTTGCACATATGTTCAGAGATACAGTCAGAAGCATGAACAGCTCTAGAAGCTCATGGTCATTAAGCGTTGAAAGTAATCAACAACACATTAAAATCAATGCTACAGTGTATTGGGAGAAGATGATGCCAGGACAGGAGTTTTTTGATCACATCTCTTGGTTTTAGTTAAAAGCCTTGCAAATGATTTCTGTATAGTCTAGAGTTCTCTAATAGATTTTTGGTTCAACTAAATAAAAACAGCTGTGCAGTAATCCAAATTACTGACATACCAGACACCAAGATTATATGCAGCACCCTTAATGTTATCTAATAGTGGACCGGCAGTAAGTAGGATTTGTTTTGACATGAGCTGGGATTCAATAAAAAAGGATGCATGAGTTTAGCTAAAGAAAGTAATCGTCATCTAGTTTTATGCCCAAATGTGCCCAGGAGGAAGCGTTTGTAGACAACATAAAAAGGTGCTAAAGCTGACCCCTGAGGCACACCATATATAACTTAAGACAATAAAGAAACATGGTTATTGACAGAAACACAGAACTTCTTAGTTGAGAGTGAGATGCAAACCATTTTTAAACTGTGCCAGAAATCCCCACCCAGTCATTGTCTGTTTAATAGGATGCTGTGATCAATTGTGTAAAAGTCTGTGCTCAGTGCATGAGTACAAGACTTTAGCACATGTCCTCATCCTAAGCCATTTGAGGGTTGCTTGTGCCTTTGAGCAGTGCAGTTTCAATGCTATGATACTTAGTCCGAAATGTCAGTCTCAATGTACCATGGGCAAGCTAGGCTTGGAATGTCACAAAATTGAAAGCCATGTGCAGGAAAAGAAATCTGAAGCCTCCAGCAGACTTGTCAATCAGGAGACATCAAACAAGGTGAGAGTGCAGTTTTTTGGATGAAATCTGGACCCAGGCTTTATCTGTCAAAAAATATTAATCAATATTCACTGTAACGTGGCAGTTGAGCTGGGTGATATGACAAAAATATGCTCATATAAAATATTATCAAATCAAATTTACCATATTTATAATTCTGGAAGTTTGAAGAGTATCCTAATGATGACTTTAGCCTGAAGAAATGAGAGGGTTCATTAGTTTAACTTTAGAATAAACTTTATCAACAGAAAAATAGAAAAACACAATTTATACCTTAACTGTGAAGTTATGGTTTGGCTTAGACAACAATTTCTGATAAAGACTATACTGAATAACAGCCAACTGTAAACATTTAACTTTGAAAACATTCCACAAGTTAGCTTACCTTTTCTACTTAAATAATAGTGACAATTTTGGAATGCTGCCTTTTCAGTGTGGTTCAGGATTTTGGGGCTGATCAGTGATAACTGAAGGCAGCATCAGGCGATGCTGATCACTGATCAAAATGTAGTGTGTTTACTTTACTATCATAGTAAGTAAAATGTTCACTAATGTGAAGTGTCCATAATCATAAAATAAAAGTATCTTTATGCTATACTATAGCTGAAGTACTTCACTGCATTTTGATGTAAACTTGTGTAATTAGGTCATATTTAAGTTCACCGTTCAATGCTTTTGCCTCTTAACAGAAACTAAATCTTGTTGTGTGTTCACCTGCTCTGTACAAACACACTCCTGTACTCTGCTGCTCTCCGGGTGCTAAAAGCTAACAGCTAACAGATCTTCTGCTGCTTCAATACAGATTTGCAATGCCTTTGTGTTAAACAAAGGGAAAGGTATCCTTCCAGGGAACAGATAAACATGTACAGGGAAAACATTTCCGAATCTTCATACTTTTCAGTGCTAGTCATTGATAACACCAACTATTGTGGGACCACAAGGGGCTCAGCTTATTGCCTGCTAAGGGATAGTTATACATCCATACACACAGAAAAAAAAACACAATTTTTTTTGTCTTGGATCCATTCAGTGAAAAAAAATTTCGATCCTAGCCAGCCTAGACTACTTAAGAGTTTAGCCTTAGGTCCCTGCTGTGCTATAGCATTGTAGGGTGTAAGTAATCTATCTCTCATGTTTTGCTTCTTCTGATTTACCCTTATTGAGACCACAGACCAGCCATTTAAATAAATAAATCTTTTGATAATAACAATAGTGACTTATCAGTCGCAGCACCCTTACTTTTCAGTTATTACAAATGTTTTGTTGTTTCCCATCTTGGTTGACAGAGACTGCCTGCATATTTTGCAGATTGTCATAATTTTGCTTAATAGGAAACAGACAGTTGCTATGTTGCTGAATACGTTTGAGTTCTGCTAAATTTCTTAATTGATCATACTGTCTCATTTTTGTTGCATTTATGGATAACAAGCATAGCCTTTTTTGGATTATTTGATTTCCCTATATTGTAGATTATTTTATGTCTCACAGCCATACTTACACTTACACTTTGTCAACTTTCTTTTTTAAACTGAACAATCCAACAAACAACATAACCAAATATGTTTTTATTTTGCATTGCAAATCATGTTAAAGTATATATTATTCATAGCAGAGTGTTTTGACACACTTCAATAACCCTAACCCTAACTCATGTGTCAGGAGAGGAACTTTCAATTTATTTCAAGAAAATTTGGAAGTGGATCACTTCCAGCAATGTTGCAGCATGATTTCAAACATCTGTTTCGGTTGGTATACTTTGGTTCACGTGTCTTTACAGTAAGATCTGTTGGTTCTCCATGTACAGAGAGTCTTAACTCCCACTGAGCTTAATGAAAAATAGTGTCCCTGTTGCCTGCAGCAAATAGCACACTTCTTAAAAGTCACCAACCTTTAGATGTCAGTCAGGCTGGTATTTGGGCCAAAGAGCAGTGACTGGCGGCTGCCGTCGGGCCCCTGAGCTCACAGCAGCCTCCATTTTGGTTCAGTGAGCTCTTGGGATATTGGCTGGATCAGCTGATGGAAAAGATTGTCAGCAATGTTTTATGTGTAGCTTCAGATTGTTACACATCCTTGTCAATTTTATTGAAGCAGTCCACAAACTTTTGATCTTTACCTAAGCCTACATACATTTTCACAACAGCTTTTTCTATGCAGTTTGGCCTTTTTACCACGTAAAAAAGCCTTAAAAGTAGTAGCCTTTGGTTTTTAAGGTTAACAGTATTCATTTATGAATAGTTAAGGTGTTTTAAGCATTGGAGATCAAACTCTTCCCGGCTCTGATAGAATAGTGGAGAGCCAACTTTGCACAAGAAACTAAGTGGTTTATGATTTAAAACATAAAATAAAAGTTTTTTTAAAAGCTGATTAATACTGCAGTGTGTTATGGTCATCTGCCCTCATTTGTTACAACTGATTGCTGTTCTTATTTGTTAATGTTAGTCCCTGATTGATGACATAGAAAGTTCACAATATAATTGATGTTTTTCTTTAGATTATTACTTTTTCATTAAAAAAGAAACAAAACACAAACAAACTTGGAATTGTTATCTTTTTTAGATAAAAATTCTGAGATAAATCTAGCATTTGTGTGTCAGATCATTTACAGGTGTTGCACTGTCCTTGCAGTTACAATACAATACTGTACAGTACAAAAACATACTTTGTTGTCCTGGTGGGGAAAACAGACTTAGACTTAAATGTTGCACACGTTTAACTCTTTTAATTGTAAAAATAAATTTTATGTAACAATGCAGCTCATACTGCACCAATTCTGCACTGCACAAACTACACTTTTTATACATTTCATGGGTTCCACATTTCACATATTGCGCCACAGCAACCAAATAAAAGCACAGTAGCCCAGACAAAAGCGTAGTATCTTACATGAAAACACAATAGCTCAGATAGAAACACACAGTCTGTTTGACTTACTTATTGAGGACAACACTGCAAACAACTGCTTTGTTCCATTTGCTTCAGGCTTGCGAAGAGGGATGTGTCCACTTTATATGTTTGTCTAGATGTTGCGATCATGGATAGAAATTAAATTCTGTATGTTTTACTGTTGACTTTGAAGTTCATACCCTTATTAGCTGAAATAAACTGGGAAAGATTTTTTAAAGCACAAAAGCTGTGAAAAGAACAGCTGATTTTGCCTCAAGCTTTTGGTTAGTGGCTGCAAGCACTGTGCATTTCAGTTTGTCTGCACTATCACTCAGTGTCCTGGGGTTGTCACTTAATTCTGCGTGGGAGAGGATGGGGTTGCTCATCTAGTATAGCCTTCCTTTGTGACTTAAATTATATATCAGCCCTAAAAGGAGTGGGGAGTGAGCAGAGAAGAATGTTTGAGTTAACTGTTGTAGTTGTTGTTCAGCATGGATAAAGAAACCGTCTCTCGAGCTGTCTCTTGGCTCTCATAAAGACATCAGCTCTGTTTTATACAAAGCTCATCCCCTTCTTGCTTTCTCACAGTTACTCCTCTGATTAGTGAGGGGCTAAAAAAGATTGTGGTGCAGCAGTTCAGGAAGGTATTGCCCGCTCGTATTTGTTCTGAATATACTGTACTGGTGTCCCGTGGCTGACTCATCTTAATGCTGTCCAGCTATTAATTGCTGTAGCCCCTTTGCTGCAGTCTGAGTACACAGAATAGTTATATCATCAAAAAACTGGCCAGCTGTATTGACCACTAGTGCCACTGTAGTGTTTACACTATTGAGTATTGAAGGCAGGCTCATACCAGTCTACATCTTATGAGTCAGACCACTGTCACTGATAATATCACCAGGATGCCACACAGGTAACATTACCTTTGGGCAAGTCTTGAGTATGTGTTTTTCCAGTTATCAGCAGCGCCTTGTCCTGGTGCTTGTTAAAAGTGAAAAAGTTGTCTTCATGGGATTAGGACTATATGAAAACACACAAAAATTTCAGTGTCCAGATATCTAGACAGGTTTTAAAAGTTCTATTGTCCTTAACCATGCTATAAGGCCTAATTATCTTCCACCAAGCAGATTAAGTGGACAGTCAGAGATCGATAGAAATGAAAGATTAGTTGTCATTAACATGAATGGGACACACAAGTTAAGTATGCAAAGAAGCTAAGAAATATTTCTTGTTTGTCTTAAACACTATGTCACCTGCAGTCCAAGAGTTACATATGTAAAAGTGAAATTTGTGGAGTGAAGCTAATTTTTTAGTGGTGGCAGAGGACAGAGCCAAGTGTAGTAAAAGGTTTTTTTTTTCTAGAAGTGGATAGACTTTAGATAGCCAAGTGACAAAAATGATCCACTAACTTGCCCATCTGTACATTAATAACAAACTGCTTGCATTTGATGAAATTTGCTGTATTATTTCATATCGTTCTAAAAACTGTACAGAGAAAAAAATATTAAAAAGTCATTTTACTTTTTTATTACTGAGGAATCAATAACCCTAACCCTATCCACACAGGAGGACTTTGTAAATATTTCTTGCTGTTAATTAAAGTAATATCTGTATTATAGTCATGAATTATTGCTAACTAACTCATGAACAGTGATATCCCCTAGCATTTTATAGCTTACTTGATA
>JAQNCA010000006.1:602917-617132 GCA_029783725.1 Acanthurus tractus
CATTTTATAGCTTACTTGATAGCTATTGCTATTGTGAAATGCCACATCAATAACTCAGCATGCATATATAACTTTAAAGTATTAATCATGCATGAATTCTGCATCCTCTTACCTGTGAAGAACAACTACCAGATACAATGTTGAAGTTGACCTCGACTCAGCCTGGGTCTGTTTTCCAGACCCAGCACACATTTGCTAGCACACAGTTCAGGTTGTTTCCTTGAATGTTCTCCCTCAGATACATTAGAATGCCATAGTAGCATTCAACATTTACAGTTTGTCGCCAGGGGATGATTTCACATTGCAGGACCCCTGGGAATTTAAAAGAGAACCACCATCAAGCGGTGGTTGTCCTTGTATCGTGATGCACCTCCCTCGGTTTAAGAGACTACAGGAGTTTTTTTTGCTTCTGACTTCAGTTTGATCTTTGGTCCCAGACACAATTCTCACCACTGGTGATGATCCTGTGCATTAGGTTCAGGTTATCCTTAGCATGTTGACAGAGATCCTCACTTGCTGCTTCCGCTTGGCAGTTAGAAACCTGGAAAGTACCTGTGGTCACAAAAATATTTGTAGCACTGGTACTTATGGATGTGATGTAAAAAATGTGCAACATACTTACTGACAGAAATTCTTACTTGCATCTGCTTCATGTACAGCTTTACGTAGCTCTGTTCTTGTGCAGAACTTAGAACTGAGACTGAGCACAGTTTTTTCAAAAGGTGGTTTCTAGTTGAAAAAAAAAGCATTACAAGGCAGAGCAGCACTCGGCTGTAGCAAACTAAATTGTCTAAATATGACTCACTGCAACATTACAAAGTGATGGCATAGATAGTTTTAAGATAGAGAGAGGCAGTCTGGTATTATAAGGTCAATAATTCAGAGAACAACTGCAACCAGTGTTTCTTCCAAAATGGAAATATTGAAAGTTACAAGATAAATTATCCTGTTGCTGTGTTGCCCTCGCAATTGACTTCTCTCTCTATTTTCAATCAACATCATGTTATAAATTAGGATTTAGAAAAAAAGTTGTTGACAGTCATGAATTGATTCTAAATCTTATGAGACGAAATTTGAGATTCTTTTCTTATTTTAACACATCCTTATTTGAAATGCTTAACTTTACATCATGATGAAATGCCCCAGAACCCTGAAACCCAAATACAAATAAAATAAAATAAGTTGAGAAGATGTAGTTATTTCACAGAACAAAGATTTTTATTGTAAACTAAAACTGAAATTAAAATAAGTGAAAAGTAGAAATTGGGTCCTTAACTAAAACCAAGCAAAAGTGTTGTCTCATAAGACAGAGAAATCTGAAACTGAAAAGAAATTGTCCGGTAACAAATCTAAAATAAAATAAAAATTAGAATTGTTTCATTTTACAGTTAGATTTTGAAGTAAGACAGTATGTATATTGTAAATTTGCATCACAAGGTTGCATGATTAAATCAAAGTTTTAACAGTTATCCAACACTGAACATATGTACAAATATTTAATTATAGCATATAGTGGCACATTTTGTAAGTCTATTTGTATGTACATGTAGCCTCTTATTTATGACACATTATCTGGCCCCAAAGAAAACAAATCGGAACTTCTGTGAAACGTAAACTACGTATATAAAGACCTCAACTAAATCCATTAAAACTTAACTAAAATTAGCAAACACACTGAAAACTAATCAAAACTCAATAATAATAATAACAAAACTTAATAACCCGTCTGTGAGCAGCAGTGGGCAGCCATTGGCCTGCTACTCTATTCTAGAGCTGAAACTGGGTAACAGCTCTAGCTGTGGGACAGTGCTGTAGTCAAGGACACTGACAGAACACAAGCATATTTGGCACAGATGAGTCCTTTTCTGGCCTTTTGCATTATATTGCAAACTTCACATGCAAATAAAGGTGACAGGTAGCTCATGACAGTAGCTGTGGTCTTTTGAGTCACCAAATGAAACATGCTTATAAGAGAATTTGCACACTTTTGGTATGTAAATGCAAAAATATACATTTTAGATAATGTTAGCTGCTAACTTTGCTCTTTACAGAACGTAATGGCAGAAACAAGTTTGTTTCTTTTTGAGATCAAATTTTCTTTTTCATGATATGTTCTGAAGATAATAGGCCACATTAGCACATCGTTCACAGCTGCGTGGGGCTTGCGGTTGGGCATATGGATAAGCAGATGTACACAGTAGCGCAGTTCCTGATGGGCAGAGGAGGCTTTTTTCCAATCAGTGAGTAGGGAGGGACTGTGAAGGACACAAATCAAGTGCATGCAAAATTCTCATGAAGCTTCCTCCGGGTCTTACAGCCCAACTCAGTGCATTACTTCTGGCTTTAGGTATGGTCACTTTAACTTTTTAGAATGGAGAAACCAAGTGTGGCCTCATCTCCTTGGTTGCTGTAGAGTATGGGTGAAAAGTTGAGTCTGTTCTGATGTTGCTGTCAACTTTCCAGTTCTTCCCTGTTTAGCCTCCAGAAAGTTATTACAGCCATCGAGCCAGTGTCTCTCACTGCTCTGGGGTCTCTCAAGAGGCTTGTCATCTTCTTCGTCCTTGTTACTTTACTATTATGACATTGCAATAAACCTTCTAAGTGATCCTGATTTTGTTTA
Organism: Acanthurus tractus; assembly: GCA_029783725.1. Lineage (NCBI taxonomy): Eukaryota > Metazoa > Chordata > Actinopteri > Acanthuriformes > Acanthuridae > Acanthurus > Acanthurus tractus. The sequence goes on from JAQNCA010000006.1 coordinate 605,538, forward strand.
TAGACAGTGATAAGGCATCCTGCCTCCAGTTTGTGTCTGCAGTCAAATTCAGCACAAGTGACCAAAGGAAAGCCTTTCCTTGAGTTGACAGTTCATTCTTGAACTACTAAGAGATCCTAGTGTTTACACTGCAGTGCTTTTTTTTACTGCTCACGCACTGCCAGTTTCACAGACGTGGACACATGTGCACAGGCACTGTTAGGCAGGGAAGCAAGAGTGGGTAAGGATTATTCAATTAAGCAGACAGAGCAACATGCTTCATTGCAGTTGGCAGTGTAAAGAAGCTGAAGTTAAAATGGTGTGTCATCTGTTTCTCTTAAATAAGCCTGACTTCAGCGCAGGTTTTGGATGGAGCATATCTGAAATGAACAAGAAATGCTGCCCCCCCATTTTTCATTTGGTGGAGTTTTAGTGCAGCATTGTGGTTTTTAGTAATGACTTCCTGCTAACATACATCTTGATTTCTGTCCTGTTCTGTATACTTTCTCTGGATACTGCACTTCTGCCCCCTCCCCTCTCATCCCATCATCCTGAGCTGGCTGGCTTTCTCCCCTGTCTCATTTTACAGCCTGGTCTACTGATGCAGCACAGTCAGCTTCCTCCATGCCGACTTCTCCAGACCCATTAAACATTCATTGGATATGGCCATAAGATACCTCGCCATAGCCCTAGCTCTGCTACACTCAATTCAGCCCAAGATCTGAGCTTCAAACACTAACGCTGATGCAGCAAGTCTAGAGGAAAATTATGTAGGAAAGCCTGGATATTGGTACCCGTAAGAGCAGATGTAAAAAATTCATGCAATAGACAAACTTAATGTTTTGGTGTCTCACCTTGGTAGCAGTGAATATGACACATGATCTTCTCACTGCTGTGTGGCAGCACTGCAGCACTGATACAACTTGCAACAGATATCAGAGACAAAAGAATGTGGTTGTTAGCATTATCAGGCCTAAAATATCAGGAGCAGCTAATGGTTACAAGGATCTTTCAATTTTGTTCATAGTTGCAAAGGAGGTAGGAAAAATTTGAAAACAAATTGGACCACTGAATCCACCAGAATATACATGTTTCTACTACTTTCTACTACTCGACTTACAGTGGATGAAAAGAGGTCTCTGCCTTTTCTTTATCCGTTGTCAAGGTGAATCGTAGTATCAGTGTTTCATTGATCATGAATTTTTTCATTTCCCACACAAGAAATAAAGTCAGAGTGACATACTCAGTTGCCTAGGTACAGACTTTTCCAACCACCCCCTCCACTGAGTTCAGCTGATGACTTGTACAGAATCTGGCATTGCAACATAAAACTGTTCCAGTGAGTGCCGCAGAGAGGACTAACGTATAGTCAGTCAGTGGCATAAGTGGGAATGATGTTGTGTTAATGCTGTTGTCAACTGATTGTCAAGTGTTGTCAAGCTATAACAGGGCCATATCTGTTTTTGTAGAATGGCAATCCTTTAATTCGATGGGTCATGCCTTCACAATCCTTTGATAAAAAATGATCAACAATGTAAGTATGAAGGAGGAAACTGCAAAAGTAGTTTGTACTGAGAAATATCAATCAGGATTCTGTTATTGCATTGCAAATTTCACCTCAAATGTTTTCAGAAACTTATTTATTTGTAGTTGTTCCAGTCGTGTATTCTTGGCAGAATCCATGATTCTCCATCTCCCCTACAGGATGAAGCAGATGGATCAGCCTGCTAGTCTCTATTACTGGTTTCAAGGTATCAGATAACAACTTGTCTAGTGTATTGCTGACATTAACTGTTTTTAATCTTTCCATTAAAAGGTCAGGTCACTCTTGCCCAGCTAAGAAACAATGTGACACATGAGGTATCAATGAAGGGGTTTGGTATTTTACTAAAATACTGTAGGTATCAAAAAGCATTAGATAGTTTATGTGAAGGAACTTTGTGTACTATGGGAATAAAAAACATTACCCTTTTTGAAAAGAAGTTGAGATAAAGTGCTCATGTTCAGAGTAGGTAGAGTGCAGTGTGGACATGAATTGAGCGGGAAAAGCTGTCATGTCTAAATGGAAATATATAAGGGGAGCTGGCATTGTATCTTCTCTACCACCAGTTAAATGTGCTGTCTGGGAAGACTGGACGACAGCTTTCTGCAAACAAAAAGAAATTTGTGGCACAGTCTGAGCTTACTCATCAAGTTCATTCAGCAAGTTTAGTCTCAAAACTTTAGAGCTGGAAATGTAATAGACAGTGGCTGATATATCTGCCCCTTTGATTGTTCATGCCAGCATAGTCGAAGAAGGAAGTAAGCTGAGAACACCTGTTTTCATGGGAGTATAATGTTGACGGTTTATGCCAATGCCCACTTCTCTCAGATATCCCATTTAAATATTGAAGTAATATTGAAATCACTAAATATGCTTGTGTTTGCTATTGCCAGGCAAAGATTATTATTTAAAGTGGGTTTTTAAAACATTACAGAAAGAGAAAGTTCTAATTTTTAAGAGTAAAATCCTTCTTGTTGTACCTGAAAGGTCAGCTAGTTGGCTCAACAATCCCATTAGACCTAGTTTACAGAAAACAGTCATTTTATCAATGCGCAACAAAACACTTGATTTGATTTAACTTCAACAGAAACTGAACAAGGCTTACCAAAATTGTCTTGGCTCTTAACTTTCCACTGTTGCAACAATCAACAGCTCTGGTTTGGTTGTAAAAAAAACCCCATTATTTTACCCTGAGAGTGTGATGGTTTGTAAATATACTCTTATCCCAGACACAATGCTCACTTCCAACAGCACATTAATGGCAATTTCTGTTGTGAGTTAGCATTGAGCTAACAAGCTAAGTGTGCAGCAATTTGGAAATTGAGGAATGCATTCTGTAATATTTCCTGGTATTCAGCATGCAGTTTTGCTGCTGTTGGTTTCATACCAAAATTTGGGACATTATGGTACAACATGTACAGTACAGTAAATAATTTCACACAGCCAGGGGCTAAGTTTTAGAGTGATGTCTCCTACTGTGTCTTTCTCTCAATGGTGCATACGGGGCACTGAAATGTTGCACAATCAGGCATGAAAATCACTCACCTTTTGGGTGAAATTCGCCGTTTTGCAACCAAAATAGGTGACCTATGTGACTTGTGTAGATCTGATGAGAAAATATTTTTTGGGAGGGGGGGGATATGTTCGGGACATGGAGGTATACCAGAGATTATCAGTGAACTGCAAACATGTGCGCGCTATAGGTAATATATCAATAGAAGAATTACAGCTTGCTGAAAGAGACATTGTGTCATTGATACATAATGTTAGACATGTGGCAAAATAATGAAAGTGGGCCATGGAGACACTGGTCCAGGCAAAGAAGAAAAAATGAGACCCCTCTAACCCCTGCCCCTTCCTACCCATGTTCATTTTGTCAAAATACTTTTTCAAAACCCATATTCATCTTGTCAAAACACACTCTTCAAGGGCTTGCTTTTTTCATTCTGCGGCAGATTGTGCTACGAGCTGCGTATGGAGAGGTTTGGCTGGTTAGCATATACGGCCTGTCATACATAAATGTGGTCTGAGGTTTGTCATTGTCAGGGTCTGTACTTAATAATAACATTGATAGGCCATTTGCACATCTGAGCGACTACATTATTTGTACAATATACAAGGCTTAATATGAAATATTAGAATTTTATTCTAAATATTAGAGAATTATTATAAGACTAAATATGAAATATTCAAATTTTCTTCCAGGGGAGCATGCCCCTGGACCCCCCGAGAGGGGTTGTATCCTTCTCACCTTTTTCACCCCTGACCCATTTTCATGCCTGACAATTTGATTTACCTAAATAAATGCCTAAGTAATTGGGTCGTTACCATCAAAAGTTCAGTACCCAACCTTATTTACTTAACATATACTCCGTCCAGTGCCTGAACTTACGATAGATGTTACCCATATTAGCAGTGGTGCTGATGCCAGATTGAAATGGTCAAATTTAAAATCAAAGAATAGAGTAGTAAAGTATGGTAAAGAAGCTTAAACATGGCAAAACTTACTGCTCCCAAGATTGAAGATTGAAGTTGGGTCACAGACAGTTGTACTGATTCTATGTTAGCTGCTAGCTCACATGTCCTCTCATCAAAGCACATTCGTCATCATGCTAATGCTACTTGTGGTAGCCAACAATAAGCTTACAAAACTTACACAGGGAGGAACATGTTCATTGGTCAGTAAGATCTATTGCCATCCGGCTGTACCCTCTTGATTTAGCAAATTAGATATTACGTTAAACTGCATTTATTGATAAAATGATGGCAACTGAAAAATATGAGTCTATGTTTTCAGTAATGGTGGTCATTGTAAGTTGTTTATGTTTTTTGATTAAAAGATATTTCATATTTCAACATTAATTACTGCTATTATTACTGCGCACTAATATAGTATTGATTGAGGATCACACATGAGAACAAGATGGCATGCAAAATACAAAATATAGTAAATTACAATAGAAAAAAGCTATTTATTATTTTTGGCTGGTAAAAAATCTGTCTTCCTGGTAAATTTTTCATCTGCTCGCCACCTTGGCTACTAAGCCAAAAAGTTAGTGGACCCTGGGTGAGATCAGCAAGACCTGGAGGGGCTCAACCAATGGAAAGTAGCTTTCTGCTGCATACTGGAATGTTGATTCTCAGTCCCTTTTACAAATACCAGGGAGTCGTTTGACTGAATAGGAATATAAAAATGATTGCTTACTTGCACAGGGGACACCTCCATCCATCAAAAGGAACTGCCAACCATGTATCAGTAAGAGTGGTTCAATTAAATACCACTGCAGTTAAAGATGTATGTCTTGAGAGTGTGACATATAAATCAGCCAGCAGACTAAACTGTACTGTTACTATGGCTGTGTGGTTGAACAGAGTGTCTTTTGATGAATCTTATCAGTTCTCATTGCAAACTTTTGTTTAAATCCATGGTAAATATTCTAAACCAAAGGTTCACTTACTTAGCTCTTCCCTGAGCCTTAGGATATGCCATTACGTCTTCAATTTCAAAAATGAATTACCAAGCTCAACTTTTATCTGTAAATTCAAGACATTGTTGAGAATACTTGATTCTGACGTCTCAGTCAAGATGAGAAAAACCCTCTCAGGTCCAACTGAGTCTTGAGTGGTGGGACATGAGTGCAATGAAGTTGTTGTTTTATGGTCACAGCCATTGATGGCAGTGATCGGACTGGAGTGCTAAGTGATATATTCGTCTGCTGCAGTAATCCACAGTGATTTTCTCCTGTTATTTCTGCACTTAAGACAGAATGACTGGCTCTGTTAATATTTCTCTTGCAAAATGAGTTGAAGCTCACATCAACAAACTCATTCTCCTTCTCATTTTAATCACTGTGAAGATTTGTTTGAGACCAGTTGTCTATTTAAAAGTGTTATGTGGTCTCACTCATGAATACTGAACAGTGTTGTGAAGTGTCTCTGGCTAAGACCATCTGCTACATGATGCAAGTGTGAACATGAATGTATATTTATACCTGTGTTCAAAAGGATGGTGTGCTGTTGTCACACAAAACACATAAGAAGTCCTGGAAATGATTGATTGTTATAATGTACAGTTTAAATTTTCTTTTGAAGGGAAACAAGTGAGCCAGGCTTAAGCTTGTAATGCATGTTGACAGCTGTGCAGATGCAAAATGTCTGTGTAGGCCTTTCCAGACAAAAATGGATCCCTTCACAGTCAGCCCGTAATGTCCAGTATTTATTGGTTTCTCTTTCATAATGTTACAGGCTTCCCTTGGCAATGCTCCAGCATTAGCTCTCAAGTTTGATTAGGTCGATCTCACCTTCCCTGACAAACTGCACCAGGGTGTAGATGTGCCAGAGTTTGATTCAATTGCAGCATGGCAGGTGTGAAAGCACCTGCCATGAGAACACAGAACTTTCAGCTTATCAGCAGTGAGAATTCAAGTGAAAGCTAAACATGGCAACAGCACAGGTTTTTTTTTTAATATCTCCAAGTTTTAAAGATGTTTTGAGCACAAAAAGCAGCAATTGATTAATTGATTAATTAAGTATTTAATGGATAATTCCATTGATTGATTAAGAAATATGCTTTCTTTAGTAAAAGACAATCATTGTGGAGGTACGACAGAGAAAACACGACAGGTCTTTTAAAAGTAAAGACTTAAATATTTTCCGTCTTAAAAAATCATTTTATGCTTAAACTGCATGTAGTAATATCATTAGTCAACACTAAACCAGTTTAGTGAATTTAAGTGCAATATTCCATTTCTCCTTTGTGGCACCTCAAAAAAAAACAAAATAAGAGTTTATAAGGACAAAATTAGAACAAGAGTCCCAACGTATGATTTTATCTTTTTTTTTCTTTTTCTGTTTTATCTCAGCTGCCAGTTACATTAATTTATGTTTGGTAACAGTATTGGTACCGTTGGTAGGGTCCCCTTTAGGGACCTGATATTTAGCAACAAACTGATACCAGACAGAAATCATGCTTTTTGCTGAGATGTTGAAGTGTTGGCTTTGTGCTACTGTGGTCTACTAGTTTTATTATTCAAAGGCACTGTTCAGGATTTCCAATTATTCCAAACTTTCACTTTTTAGTCTTCTCTGACCTGCTTTCCCTTTGTTTCTCACTATTTCCTCCCTTGTTTTTGTGATTTTCACTTTGCGCCTTCAGTAATGTCTTCTTTATCATGCCAACCTTGTTGTGCCAAGTAGTAATGATTCATGTGAAACATGCTGTATGACTGTGCATTTTTATGTATTCCAATTCTTTGCATCAAAAACTTTATTTGATTTATATTAAGTGATTTTTGGTAAATGAGTTACTCAAGTTTCTTGAGGATTCTTGAGTCAGCATTTATACAGGAAGTATTTGGTATTGTCTGCCCCTTCAACATCCAGCTGTTAAATATTAGTTTCATTTCCGCTGCTGAGTAGCCTATCTTTTCTTTGTGGGTATTCCTGAACTTGAGTGTTGGCTGATCCACCCTCAGCCATCTGGTCTTAATTCCTGTCAGTTAATGGGAGGTAAGAGGCTCAAAAACACTGTTTTGTCCACCTCGCAGACACTCAGCAGCAAGTCTAAGACTCTTAGGCCTGCAACAGGTCCAGAGCCACCTTTCAGAAAATTAATTCTTAGCCCTGCTTTTGGTTTTTGGGGTTTTTTGTGTGTATCTATGAGAACAGGGTCAAATATAAGTGATTAGTATTTATTGATTTATTTATTTACTTATATTATTATTACTATTATTGCTATTATTACTAGGTTGGAATTTTGAGTAGATTTGTGGAGCTCATCGGGTTTAATAAACTTGATTAAAAAAAGCAACATTTGGGATATTCTATTCACATTTGCGAGCCTGGCTTGATTTAATTTAATTGGAAGGGACATTAAAACAGAGCTACCTGCATAAAGGTGTGTCTGTAACTGATTAGCACCCTGTCTTGATCCAGCTGTTATTTTCCTGTGAGTGTGTTGCCATCTTATGGCACAGCAGGTAAAAGAAGTTGTTAACCTGAAGGTGAGCTGTTGGTACAGGTGCAGTAAGAGCTTGTGGTGTGCAGCTTTTCATTCAACATCTTTTTGTTGTTGTTGCTTGTGTTCTTTTTCCCTGCAGTATTATAGACTTGTTTTTACCATTTTGTTTCCTACAATTTTGATGATAAATACATTCTAAATTTTATAAATTCATCACAATAAGAGCTCTTATTAATTTGTTGTTTCAAATCTGTCATTTCAAATCAATAAATGTTGAGTTTGCCCCAGCAGTAAGTTAGTTTGACCTTATATAGCTAAAGGTTAGCATGATCAAACAGTAAAATAAAGCAGGGATGTAAAAGTACAAACAGAGATGCTGACACAAATTAACTTCAAACCACAGATATAAAGTTAGAAGCTACAAACGTACTGAGAACTGAAAGCACTCTTGGGATGGTGTGACAATAAATAAGCCCACACATGTCATTATGTGCACCATCTAGTACTGATACGATCTTTAATCTGTACAATAACTAAATATATAAGGATTAAAGGAACCCTCTTTTTTTATTATGAAGAGTTCAAAGCTACGTTGTTTGAAACCATGTTTAGACAGAAGTTGTCATATTCTTCCTTTGTCCTAATATTGCTAGTCACATTTTTTGGTGCTTCAGCTTTGATGCTGTTTGGTGGAAGAGCGAGAAACTATAGGCTTTTGTGCTTCCATATGCATGTACAAGATACTGACAAAGACAATAAAAACTCTTTAAGACTGTCCTATATTGAAGAGAGAATTTACATAAAACTTGATAAGAAATATGAGAAGTCTATTTATTCAGTATTTCAATCTTTTATTGCCAAATAAAAGCTCAGAGAAGAGCCCCAGGCACATTACAAACCAGTAGCCCTGGGATGAAATAAGGTCACAACACAAATTAAACTACCCCAAAAGAGAATCAGAAGTGCAGCTCTTCAGACCGACTGCAGGTTCGGAGATTGTGCAGCCAACTAAACTAGGAACTAAAGCTGAAGCTAACAAAGCTTGAGGAGCAATGCAGCACATTTAAACTGTCCTCTATGGAGAAATGCAACAGCACTACAAGTGGTTTATTTTGAAAAAGTTAAAAAAAGAATGCATTCAATTATAAACATTCTCTCTGGAACTGTAATGCAACCTAATTGTCTCAAGACTCACATTGTGAAGATTTAAGCAGAAATTAATTCATTAAGAAGGATTAAGGTTCAAAAGCCTATCTGTCCTCCTTGACTCTCACATCAACAGAAAGGCCAAAGGAGCTTTGAGATTTGTCTGTTTAAGTTAAACTTTGCCAGTTTCACTTATTCTTGTGAGAACCATCTGCTCTGTCTGATTTTCCTTCTGCCACAATAAATTTCAACTGCAATTAATTTCAATTGAGAACTCTTTAAGTGGGAAGGCAAGTTCACTTAGAAGACAAAAAAGCCAAGGAGAAGGCCGTAAAAAAGCTGTAAGCAGTGATTTTTGTGAGACATACATGCTTGCACAGGTCCTGCCCAGGTATCATTATGATCAGGTGAACCATCAGCAGCAGCTGTCTGAGTGGCGTTGGGGTTGCTGTAGGGGGACGCCCTGTCACTTTTTCATCGGCAGTGATTTCTTTGGTCACTGACAGGATCTTTGGAACATTCTGCCAGCAAACAGTGAAATCTGTCAGGACACGCCTTATCAGTTTTCACAGCCAGAGAAAGTTGGTCATAGACAAGGACAGGATTAATGGACAAAATACTTTGGTTGACAGCAACACCATGATAGAACTGGCTGACCTGCAGTCTGTGTTTTAAAGCTGCTGTCTGACAGAAACCAGACAGTCACCTTGGCTTGTGGCTTTGGCTGTTTGAGTGGACTAACAACAGATGGATGTGGTATCCAGGATTAAAGACTTTTGAACGCTGTTGTATCCATATACATTCAACATTTTTGCAATGTTACAATATTAAGGCTACCACCAACATATTTTGTTCTTTTTGCTTAACCCACATGTGAAGCAGGGGGATCAGATGCCTCTGCACCCTGGGAAGATCTCCTTTGAATTCCAAATGATGAGGGATGCTTGTATGAGAGTAGGAGACCAGAATTAGGTCAAGTCTACCACCCTTTGGTATAGCATTAGTGTTTTAAGCCACCCTGATATATCTGAGGGTTGTAGCACAAGATGACAAACAAAAAATCAGCAATGCAGTTTCTTCAAGCTTGCAGCGAAATGTCTTGATTTGTTTTTCTTCCAATTTAAACTGAGCCTGATCTTCAAACATAACAGTTTCTATATTTTATTCTAACTCACTGGTCTTTGAAAAAGGATTCCTTCTCTCTGCAAGAGATATATGCACAGTTCTGTAGTTAACATGGTTTTGCACACTTTGCTTAATTTTTTAAACATCAGTTGTCTTGGATCTCACAAAGGCAAATAAGCTCTTAATGGCCTTTTGCAATGCTTTTGGGCTAGAGAAGCTGTTTTTCTTTCAGAATTTCCTCCTTGGACTGAAAATCTTTTTTTTAATTACCACCACAAGGATTTTATGTTTTAATTTATATAGTGACAGGCTGGATTGCACTATATTTACCACTGCCTTTGATCCACCAGTTTTACTTAGATTGAGGTCCTACAGTAAATCCTGGACAATCTGAAAAAGAACAGTTAATTGATTTGGTCCTCTGGTGCCACACATGTAAAAGTCAGGACTGTAATACATCTAATACATCCTAATATCAGCTAAAACAGCACTTGTTTTCCAGATCTGACTTTCAAATGTGTGCTGTGAGTGACAGCCACTGCAGAACCTTGAGCCCAAAGATTTAAGCCTCCAGATTTTGGTAACAGATGGTGTTGGAGTTCAGAGTGCAATAAGAATGAAGTAACACTCTATTAGTTATAACACACAGTTCCTGTGAGTTAGTCTGCTCTTGTGCACCAACTTGTAGATTTTGTTAAGTAACCCTGTTTAAAAATCTGATCAGTCTGACCTCTCCTGTGTCATGTTAGGTCGTGCAAAGTAATCCAGAGCTGCTTCCACATTGCATTACATTGTACATTACCTGGACTTAGTTGGGTAACTGGCAGTGTGTTTTAATAGGAGTTTGAATGGTATCAAGAGTGATGGTACAATTTTTAGTACTGTCCAAAATACAAATACCCCTCTTTAGAGTTGGGAATCTTGAGGCACATCATGATTCGACTAAATTCCAATCCAGAAAGTTTAGAGTTGATGATAAAAGCAATTTAAAGTGCATCTTGATGTCTATATACGATTTAGAGTCATGTTTAAAAATTAATATATGTTTTACTTAACTGCATTAATTCAAGAATACATTTATTTGAAAGCACATAATGGTCTCCTGTCTATATGAGAATAACAGAATGAAGGGGAGGCAGATCTCCACTCTTGTTATTAACATCATGTCTGCAGCAGTGGAGAGTAGCCTCTCTGCTGCATTGTTAGCTCAGAGGAATGCCATCATTGTACAATATGGTGAGTGGGCGAAGGATTTTTGAGGTGAAATAGGCTGAAAACCAAGTTATTTTTTTCACCCTAGAGTTGGTTTGAGTTGTTAAATGCTGCAGTGTGTGTGTGTGTTGGCCAGCCAGTCTCATTTATTACTGATGATTGCCGCTGCGCTCTGTTAACATAAGTCTCTGCGTGATGACACGGAAAGGTCACAATATACTTTACGCAACATTTATCTCACTAATGTGCTTATTTAGATAATTCATTAAACACTAATATAACAAAAAGACATTTTTCTGTGGTAATGTTACATTTTAAGTTTAAGTTCTAAAACAGTACCGACGCTGAAGTGGTTTGAGTGGTGCACTGATTTTGCAGTTTAGTTCTGCCTTTTCTGTTCTGTCAGCGTCCTGGTGTTAAAAACATTTTGAAAATCTTCAGTTTATAAATCAATATGGAATCAATACTTGGTGCCAAATCTTTTCTATCTGGATTGCGATGCATGTAAGTATTTTTTTCCCTCCTCTTCTTCCCTTTCTACGAAACTAATATGGAAACATATCTGTGAATGTTCTCATTCATCCAGGTCATAGTTATTCTAGGAAAATAAATCGAAGTCAACTGGACTCAG
>JAQNCA010000006.1:617232-632391 GCA_029783725.1 Acanthurus tractus
GGAAAATAAATCGAAGTCAACTGGACTCAGTTATAAGTCTGTGAAGACGTTTCGCCTCTAATCCAAGAGGCTTCATCGGGACTGAAGTCCAGTTGACTTCGATTTATTTTCCTAGAATAATATGGAAACACTGTTTTAAGTACATGGATTGAAGTGCACAGCACGCCCCACTCAAGGTCAGTCCCTAATAGTGCAAACAGGCAGCTGATCTAAGAAAGATGGCAGCTGTGATGGAGAGGATAACGTTATGGGACAAGTGAAAAGAAAATTGTCTCCACTCCTTTTGGGTTCAGTTCTGATGATAAAAGGGAGCCAAGCAATGGCCGACAAATCTGTGTGAACTATTTACCTCGAGAGTTTTGGCAGAAAAGGGCAACACATTTAACATCTACCTTGGGAACAAATATCTTTTTATGAGACAGTTATAATCATTGGAAGAGGGTGCTAATTTTCTATTATTTTTTATTTTGTCATTGATCATAAGAATTTTAAACCCAACAAGACTTAACCAAGCAGGATAAACACATATCACACACGGAACTTTGCCACAAATAATTTCTCTGTTCAACGGGTCAGATTTTACATTTTGTTTAACAGTCAGAAAGCATGTATTAGGGGTGAAATGTCAGTGTGATATAAAAAATTTTAAAAACCAAACACTACTCAAGTGTAATGAATGTCTCCATTATTTCACAGGGCTGTCGTTTTATAAGCACCAATGCAGAGTTCAACTTGGGAATAAGATGCAGGAAAACTAAATGCAGGTGCAAGAATACAGATGTGAGAAGGCTGCATGATAATGCACTGACCTTGTTACAGTCATCAATAGTTGATGTTATGTTGTGTAAAACTCATTTATTTTTCATTTTTGTTGGCACTTAACAGTATGCCAGTTGTCACTGCTAGAAAGCACCAGGTTTGAGCACGAAGACCAGCTGAGACAGGAACAAGGAAAGTTTGAATGTATTCACTGTTTCAAGTGCCATCACATCCTCAGCTGAAATAGTTTGCTAGAGTGCGCAGCTTGTCTGTGTGTGTGTGTGTGGCACGCTTGAATCGTTCAATCATTGCATTGATCTCACTGAATTTTTATGCAAGGATTTGTTTGTCAATATAGAAATGTAGTTTTTCTGGAGGCTTTAAAAAAGTCTGTCTGTATTGTCACATTGGATTTTACTGTCACTCGTTGATTGTTACACAGTCTTATGATGAAGGAAGAATAGGTCATCTCTGACACTCCAGGACTTGGACACAGATAAGTGGTAAATCATGCAGACTGTGTACTCAGTATGAAGAATTTGAGTTTAACATGAATTTACATAACAACAATATTAGTAATAATTAATTATGCTAATATTTCAAATGCAACTCAAGTGAACACTTTGGCATAGTGTTTCTATGCTATTTTCTCAACAAAACCAGTGTGTTTTAAAAAATTGTTCCAGAAGTTCCGACAGGAAACCAGTCTCAGTTCTGATTTCCTCCCTATAGTTTATAAAACGCAGGAACCATCATTCAGTTACCTGCTGTGTTCATTCAGAGCGTTTCTGTCAGCCAATGTTTAGCTGAAGGAAAATTAAAGTCGCCTGTTTAATCTCCAAGCAGACATTGCAGTGTGTGTTCCTCCACTCTACACCTGCTCTACAACCAACAAGTAATGCGACAATATCACATTTTCACAGCCCAGAGTATCACACTGCTATCAAACTGCATCGGGTTAAAATATTGTAAATTACTCCTCCATCCTTCGGATTCTATTGAAAAAACACTGAACAGCTAACCACATGATTACTATTTCAATTATAACCCTGCATCTAAATGCTGGCTCTGTGGCTTCATATGTGTTCATATTTTTTTACAGTGTTGACAGTTTGTTCCGAAAGGGATGTTTTCATCTTCCTCTTTATCTTTCTGAATTTTCCTCTAGTGCACGGTGACTTGGTGTGTGCTGCTAATCATTGGTCAAAGTAACATGAGCAGCAGTGATAGGTAGGACATGACACCTGTGATTGTGATTGATTTATTAATATTTTTTATCTCACATGAGAAAAACATGGCAAACAAAATTAGAGGTAGTTAAACAACTGGAAGGAATCTTTTGAGAACTGGGGTATTCAGGACCACTGTATTTAGTAGCCATAAGGTAAGTGACTAGTCGATTAATAATAGTAGCTATTTTTTGTTTGCAGTAGAACCAGACAAGAGATTTAGCATTCATCCCGATGCATTTAAATTCAAATTAATCACACAATATGGGTGGATGGAAATACACTAAAATTAAAATTTTCCCTCAGACATTTTCTAGAAATACAGTAATAATTTAACTTTATTTCAGGATACAAGGTAATTTATTTATCCTATGATAAACAGGATTGCAGTGTTTGTAGTCTGTCATACAAAATCATACAAATATAATAGGATTTAATATATATACAAAAGCAATACACACTAAAGTTTAACGCTGAAAGTCCTTGAGGCTACAGAATTACAAAATTCCCTTTTTTCACAAGTTCTTTCCCCTCTGGTTTAAGTAATATTACAGCAGAATATAATTTCCAATGCATGCTGGCTTTGAAGAAGCCAGGACAATTTACTTCACAAGAAATTACAAGTTACAGTACTCCTGGCAAGAATCACAAATATCCAGCAAGCATAAACCCTCATTCCCTTCCGACTTGCTGACACACACAGTATGCGAGTCTGTGTTGTGTGTGGGTGTGTGTGAGTGTAAGTGCACCTCAGTGGTTATACCTTGCGTTAGTGCCCTCCCCTGGGTCTTTGATTGTAAATGAGCTTAACCCTTATGGGTGGTGGGGAGGATGAGCAAATCAGCTCTGCTTCTCCTCTCTTTGTCTTCTCGCTCCCTTTATGTCTCATGAGTTTTGAACAGTGAAGTCAGACCTTCCAGCGGGCCTGTTTTCCTGCTTTCTGCCATGATGTCACCAGCAGCCAATCAACACGTAGCATCACTTGAGGTAGTGTGTGTGCGTGTGTGTGTGTGTGAGTAAGGGGATGGAGTAGTGGAAGGGAGGGGGGGTGTTCACCTCTGGGAGAAGCACACTTGCTCAGTTATTATCTGGTTCTGCCAGCAAGAATGAGAGCACACATGCACATCAAATGACAAATCCACAGGATTCCTCTGACACACAGCCTCCCAGTGATGTAATCTGCTATATATATGTTACACAGGAGTGTTATATACTGAGGCAGTTATAGTCGTATGACAGCAATGATGTACTCTGAGACATTTCTATATTGTACATGGTATTGTACAAGGTGCTTTCAGTGTTATGTTGGAATGGTGATTACGTGCTGTAGGTCTTAGCTTTGGATTAAAGGAAACATCACTCTCTTGATATTTGTTTATTTATATTTCACTTTGTATCTGTGACTGTTTTTATTCTTTTATGTCCAGTCTGTCATTCCCATTCAAACCTAAATATAAGAAAAAACATTTTTGTTTAGTGCAAAAGCTACGCAATTAGTTGCTTTTCACATTGACTTCAGTTCAAGGTGACTCTGGAGACTTTTAATGTGTTCCTGAAGCCTTAATATGCCTTCGTAAGCTCAAGGTGTTAAGTCAAGACTGGAAACAGAGACAGATAATACAATGAGCACATTCTGGTAACTGCAAAATGGAGAAACATCAAACATTGGGATTGATGCTCAGCAAAATGTCATATCTGACTTTGTGCCTCCAGCAAGCTGTTTATCCTGTCCTTCTCCTTGCTGTTACAACAGTATGTCTGCTGAGAGAAATGTAGACAAACTGCTTGATTCCAATGGGCATGGCTCTGCATTGTCACAGCGTCATACCCCACCTGCAGCATCTCTAAAGTTGCTCAGATTTTTAGCATTTAGTCAGTTTTCCTAAAGTTTTGTGTTTTATCCACTGTCTCCTTCTGCTTTCGTTCATTCAATTCATTCATCTTCCTGAAAGGAAACTGCTTTTTTTGGGAATTTGGCCTTATCATCCAGAAACCTTATGTAAGACAAGAACATAGATGCTGTTCTCATCTCTCTGTGCTCAGTAGGTCACTAGATAGCCACCCCACGCTAGCAGTTTTGCATGTTGAGTAGAAGTAGAGGGTCCCTAAAGCCCCTTAAACACATCCAAAATCTCCAACAGGCTCCATCTACATACCATAACCATGTGGTGACTGGCACATTTACAGCGCTATAATATAATAAAAATATATTTTTATTTTTAATTTTAATCTTACTGAAACTACTTTCCTCTCTAAACCGCTGGGCACATTGATTGTACAAGGCTCCTGGCAACTAATGCTACTACTGTGTTGATGACAAGAGGAGGAGAGTCCTCTGTTTTTTTTGCTTCGACTAAGTATGGTTGTTACCAGGCAAATCCAGCAGAGTGAGATATTCAGCAAGTCTTGTAAAATGATTATGTAACATTAGTGCAAAGGGTTTCATTGACAAAGTAAAAACAGTCACTGACAACTTCAGCTCTCACTGGGATGCCGACTAATGGGATGGCTGTATCCTTCAAGACAAGACTTCAATTTCTCATTGTGCTTGTAAATTCAACATGGTTCTCATGTGAAAAATGATGAGAGCAAATGTGCATCATGCAAGGTCCTCTCTACAGTGTCTTCGGGTCTGTGTTGGGAGCAAGTATCCACTGTTTCAGCCATTTTTGATTTTTGGTTAGTAACATGTGGAACTTCAAATTCAATTAATTTCTTGGTTCTTTGCCACAGCCTTCTACCATGCACACATCAGGCATGTTTCATGTAACGCTAATTATTTCCGCTATTCTGCGGTTGAAACAATTTCACACTCTGTGGTGATGTAGTAACAGATCATTGCGTCCATTCTGAGGTTCATGTGTTTACTTCTGATATGATTCCAAATATTTCATTGAAAACACAGACATCCTATGCAAAGTGTAGGCATAACTCATGTTCTGAACTAAAAGCTGTGCCCAGTGTTTCATTTACTCACTGTTCTTGTACCATTGTACATCAGTGTTAGTCTAATGCTGAACCACCTTTCTCTGATAATCCTAATAACAGTGAATAATAGTGATATTGAGAGTTTTCAAATAAAACTTAACAATTGAATTTTAATGCTTATGTTTATTAGTTAACACATGGACATGGACTCTTGTTGCAGACTAAGACCACCAGGATGGTTGAAGAGAAGCCCCGCTGCAGCTGCAGTTTTCTATGTTGTTGCCTCATTCATCCATTTGTGTCATTGACAGTGACAGAGTGTTGGCCACAGTGAGCAGAAGGCTTGCAGTAGGAATGGCTATGCTTGATGTGTGTTACGGAAAAAAACAAGACGACTGTGCCTTTTTACTGCCAGGTTCATCTCTCCTTACTTTTAACAATCTTCACTAGCATTGGAGCACACAAACGACCGAAGCTGACCAGTCACAATTCCTGCAGTCCCATGTGATATTCCTGTTTGTTGTCGTTTTACCGTCTCACATTTATGCTTCCCTGTAGAGAGCAGAACACCAAGACTGGACTTTGTCCTTGCTCTACTTATTTGCAGAGGTGATTGATGAAGACATGTTAGTTCACCTTATACTGTTTGCTTGCACTAATGAGAGGCAGTGCAGGCAGAAGGCCATCATTTTTATGTGGATGAACCTAGCTGCCTGCCTGGATTCCTTACAGGCCACAGAGGAACGAGCAGCCGGTACATCTGATTAGTTGTATCGACTGGTAAAATGCTACCACACCGGGTTTCCGCTCATAAAAGCAAGCTACATAGTAATTAGCCTGGGATCGATGTGGCCATTCAGCTGCAATCTCACAGGCACACATTTTAAGTGGGATTGCTCCATCACTGAATGAACAGAGTGTATTCTTTTGTAAAAGGTTGAATTTGCCATCATAATAGAACATCATTACTGTCACACTACTGTTTTCAGGTTTTTGTCTGCCCAGCTTATGTCAGACAAATTAGTTCAAAAGATTCTGTTGAGATAAATCACATTCATGTGTCTGCACGTGTTGTTAATCTTGCTTCTCCCAACCAGTCTGCTTTGGCTCTGTGTTGGATTTGTCCCTGACAGTGGTTGCTGACCTGAGTGATGGAACCTATAGCTTTGCATGTTTGTGTTATCTGGCACAAACACTCACTTTCTAGCTGAAACGCTATTGTTTCTTTTAAGACACTTTACTGCTTTTTTATCTGAACCTTCTCTAATGTGCACCGTGGCATTTGTGTTTAACCAGTGGAATCAGCTTACCGAACACCTATGTTGTTTACTTCAGATTGACTGATGCCATGATAGCGAGCAATCTTGTCCATTAAAGATGAGGAATAAAGTGTTAACACCGGCTTTAAAAAGGCTGCACATGAACAAGTGTTTTGTCCTCCTGCTAACACCAGACTGCTGTCAAGTGTCTCAAAAGAAATTGCTGAGCATTTTGAAAAATACTTAAATATACTTACATTTTTTCCCCAGGAGTTAGAGAAGAAACCACTCTCACATTTTTCCGAAAAATGGGAAAAATGGGAAAACTAAATCTCTGTAGAATAATCTAAACATACCAGCTGCTTTGAAACCAATCAGCTAATATGGTATATCTCACTCGATCTTGTTTAATCTGTACAAAACCAGAAGTGTAATACTAAAAATATTTTGTTCGTGCTTTGTTGTGATTGTAGATATAATCACAGATTATTTCATGGCTGGGATCAGTAACTTCCTGGTGTCTCGCTGGTTGCCTGGCAACTGGCCAAAAAAAAAGTCTAGCATGTAATCCTCAAAAGAGCAAACTGGCCAACTGTTTTACTGTGCCTGCAGTCTTATGGCTGAGCTAAGCCAATCAGCTGCCTACTCTAACTTCAAGTACAGGGTGTTGTCAGGCTTCTCATCTACTTAAAACTCTGTGAGGAAGCCAAAAACGGTTGTATGTCACAAATTCGAACTGTTCCTTCAAACAAGGGGCTTACAAATGAGACAGTAAAACTGATGTAGGTCTTGTAGTCACAGTCCAAGAGCCAATCTTTTCATTTTTACTCAGTTAATAAATTATTATCCCTCATTTTTACTCTATATTGATAATTAATCAGTATAAAAAAATGAAAGTCACATCTGTCTATCTATATATCTTTCTGACTGTTTTGATGGAACTAATGCGAGCACTAATTGTATGTGTGTGAAGTTCTTGAAAGCAAATGCATCAAATATTGAGGGTTGAAATCAATCATTGCAACATTTTTTCCTTTAAACTGTAACCTGTGGGTGAAGTGTGTTGTCTTGAAGTGGACTCTAAACCACAAGCTGCAGATCACCTTTGATAGTTAACATGGCTGACCTGTTAACACTGTTCCTCCAGGTGCCCACGGAGTGCGAGAGGAGCCCCAGTTTGTGACGGCACGTGCAGGAGAGAGCGTCATCCTGGGATGCGACGTGTCCCATCCACTGAACGGCCAGCCCTATGTGGTGGAGTGGTTCAAGTATGGAATGCCCATCCCCTTTTTCATCAACTTTCGCTTTTACCCTCCTCATGTGGACCCAGAATATGCAGGTAAGATGGTGACTTTCATGTTTAAGCTTGAACAGGCTGCATGTCTCCATGCTCCCTCCAGTTGGAAAGTTCATGTTTGTTGAGTTTCTAAACACAATTCGCATCATTGATGACCTGGTTGAATGCAGTCAGGACCACGTTCTGTTGCACCTGTAATTAGACTAAATGGGGATGTTGCAGTGTCCTTAAACACCTTGGAGTACAGTGAGAAACCACTGGAGGTCATCAGAAACAAATGCCTCAGCTGATTTTAGGTTGTCTTTCAAGGTCTCCCTCTGCTAAAAATGTGTTTGGCACAGAGGGAATTGAGGGTCAGTCTCTGACTGCAACATTCTTAGTAAGTAGCAAAGCATGCTCTCTTCATAATAAATAGTGTGGTGGGTCTTAAAAAAGCTAGATACAAGAAAAATGACTAAGCCAAACTCAACTAAGACACTTAAAGTCAGCTAACAGCATACAATGCAATGACAAACCAAAGATTTTTATTATATTTTTACTTCTCTCTGATCCTTTAGCGTCACTGTGCAGCATGATGTTTATGCAGTATTTAATGCTAGAAGACTATTTTCATATTTTCTACTGAAGAAGTTAAAGACCAACAGCCCTCTGCAGTATTTGAAATCTGTGTCTGTAACAAGTTTTGCAATAATAGTCATGATAAGTGTGTCATTATAACTGTTAAAATGTTAAAACATCAAACACATTTTATTCATAAGATTTGTCACAAAAACCAGTGAAAATACCTGCTTGAAGGATCAAGCTGAGGCAGTTATCCTGCTTGATTCATAGATCCAGTTTTACTACTTTTGCAGTTTTTCTTTTACTGCTTGTTTTGGAAAAAGGGTTTAAACAAAGACATTTAATCATCACCTTCTTGACAGTGCTTTCTTTGATCAGTGATGGGTTTAGCAGCGTAGACTGTAATAAATATGTTTACTAACTACTGTAGACAGCTTTAATGAGATGACATTTCCTTTGGAGGCAACAGCTCTTAGCTGCTGCCTCTCAGATTATTTATGTGTTGTGCTCAAGGTGAGGTTTGCTAGGGAGGTGAAAGGGATTTTCCCCTTGCCTGCTTTTGATTTAATTCTCTCTGATCATTAAATTCAGAAATAATCCCCCTCTTTTGGTATGTGTTTGATTCAAAGAGCTTTTATCATACATTCATTCATGTCATAACAAATTGTGAGTTTACCTGTGTGTGTGCCAAAGTGAGTAGCACCAACAAACGCTTCAGGAAATCCTAAGAGCTGATGAAACGTATTTTCCTTCTAAATATTGTAAAAAAAACCAACATTTTTATTATTATGAGAGATGATACCATGTTTTATTTTTATCTCATCTCTTGATCCACTCAGGTTCTATTATCACACCTGAAGGTTGTAGTTTCAGGTGCAGGTATCCACTTTAAATTAGAAAGACAAGGATGAAAACCAAAATTCCACACAAATTTATATTAGCTTCTACCATTAAAACATACTTATGACAAACTTCAGCTTTTTAAAAAAAGGGCTTCCCAGTGAATCATCTAAAAATAAACATATTAATCTCAGTTAAATTAAATGGCTACAGTTATGAAAATATTTTTTGATGGTTATTTACAAAGTGATTGGGAGAAGATGATGCCTCATTTCCTTAGAAAGGTCACTGCAAAGCCAAGAGCTCTGACAGCAAAGGTTCTGTATCTTTTCAGTGTGAGTCTAGCCAAAACAAGGATGGCAGGATTGGTCAGGATCAGCATGAGACAACTGAGATGATGTTAGAGTGAAATATCTGCACTATATGGACATGTGATCAGTGTCATTTTCTTATCACGATTCAGTTGGAGAAAATTCTAACAACCATCATTTTGGATGTCCAGAGGGCAATTTGCCACAGTGGGCCATAGCTTAGATAAACTTGTTTTGTCAATACAAAGGCTGATATAGATCAAATCAGATGTTGCAGCCGTCATCACAGGTTTGTCCAGCAGATTTCACAGATGCAAACTAAGTCTTTGAACTCCTTCATGGCAGTGTTAGATTGGCTGATCAGCTGATTGGTCATAACAGTGTGAAGTTGAGTTTTGTTTCATTAAAAATTGACCCTACTATTCATGCAATTCATACCTGACTCTGTGAGAAGTGGTTTTATTTAAATGTTTTTCTTTAAAAACAGATTGACATAACTTAGACATAACAAAGAAGCTGAAATAGCTTTTTTCTGTGTTTATCATTTGTTTAACAGATCCTAACATTAGTTTGTAAAGATTTGGTTTTCTGTAGGGTCTTGTCTTCAGTGTGATCCACGAGGCTACATGTTTTAAGAATGCACAAAAATTATTGTTTTTTAGTAACAGTTTGTCATAAATTTATCACAATTACACTGGTACCATGGCAGATACCATGGTGGTTTGAAAGGCAACTATCAGATCCTCAAAATTGTTTTAAACTTGTGTTTGAATTCAAATTAAATATCTGACTCTGCTAGATTAAAAAATATCAATAAGCAAAGTAGTTTTTTTACCTGCTAAAAGTGTGCATATTGAGAATGATCTAAATATGTCATTTTTAAATGCACAATGTATAGATCTGAAACCTTGCAGCTGATTATTTATCCTTTACATCCCACCTGCCTGCTTCTGCAGGAAAAAAAATGTTGGACAGAGTACAGTTTGTGGCAAAACTACAGAAACTTTTTATTACTTTTTTGCAGTGTCATACACTTTGTCTCCATTGATTTGATCACTAAGCACAAATATCTGACAGGAAAGCTTGCTCTAACCTGTGGGTAGAGTTACAGAATCCTGACCACAGCAAAAAGAGTAGTCAGGTACCATAACCTTAAGTCCCTGAACACAACAACGCTTACAACAACAAATGAGAGGGTAATCTGTTGTGTTACCACTTGTTCCATATTTGTGTTGCCTTTGCAAAACAACAAGTTGAGCTTAGAATATTGATGTGAAATGTGTTTAACTAGTATAATTGGGATGTTCTCCTTGCTTGGTCTTTTCCCTAGAGCAGATTTAGGTCTTCCTTGTATTCCTGATATTAATATCTGGGACATAATAAAAACCTGAGTCAATAATGTATTGCTGGAGGGTATTATATAGTAGATTTACTGCATTTATATAGCAATTTTTCACCTTAATAAAAAAACATTTTACAGTTTTGCCTCTCATCTGCCCACTCACATCCTGTTGCTGGCGAAGCTTCCATACACTGCACTGGCCTGTCCATCAGTGAAACTTGATGTTTTGCTCAAGAACATGTGGATGGGGAGCTGGGACTCAAACCATCAACCTTGTGCTTAATGGATGACCCACCTTCCTTCTTGAGACACAGCTAAACAATAACTCCTCTCCTTGTTCCTAAGTAAAGCCTTGAGTTCCTCAGTCTAATGAAGGCAAACACCAACCTCCACAAACAAGTTTGCGTTGTGGTAAAGCGGGAGGAAAAGATAAGTCAGTAGGGTGTTACAGCTAATTTTCAATCAAATCAGCTCCTCTCATCATCTTAAAACCACCACA
This sequence comes from Acanthurus tractus, assembly GCA_029783725.1. NCBI lineage: Eukaryota > Metazoa > Chordata > Actinopteri > Acanthuriformes > Acanthuridae > Acanthurus > Acanthurus tractus. The sequence goes on from JAQNCA010000006.1 coordinate 628,258, forward strand.
GAGCACATGTTTAGTGACACACTCCTTGGTGTACCTTTCTTTGCTGGGTTTACCTAGAGCCATGGGGAAAGGTACTCAAAGGAAGTGCATGAAGCACATGGTCATGTGTGCTTGCTTCAGTATGACCATGATATTACATTATGAAATGAAGTCAGAGGTCATTGTCAAAGCTGTTACGATACATAGAGGGTGACATTGTGCCCGCTTTAGACTGGGACAAGGTCAATGGTTAATGAGTGGAGCCAACCACAGGGCCACTGTTTTCTAGGCACCCCTCTGCCCTCGGTCTTAAACAGGCCTTTGTCTTATTCTGTTAAAGAGAGGAAATGTGACAAAACATCCGTGAGAATAGAGTGGGCAGACCCTATATAAAACATTTCAATGAAAAAAAATATGGAGTGGAAGAGATGGACACAAAGTGATAGCCAAGCAGGAAGGGAGCAATAGAAGCGGAAGATAAAACTGAAAATGGGGGATAGAAAAAAAAAAATGCTGCAAGTTTTCTATAAACATGAAAGATCTCAAAGTCCAAAAGAATGATGACATTTTAAAATGACTTGCCCCAGCTGACATTTCCTGAAGCTAATAAATATGCTTTGTGCTCAAAGGCCCCTATTTTTGTACTGGTGCATAACTGGTCTAAGTGCACACCCAAGTGCACTTGAACTTTGATGCAGTGCAAGGGTTTTTTTTGTAGTTTTGTTGAGTTGCTGTTCTCGTGGCTCACATGAACAGGAGAGTGCATCAAAGAGTATGTCAGTAAAGATGCGCACTAAAGGCATTTTAAAGAGGACAGGAGAAGCTGATCTGATTGGTCATGATTGAAATCAGCTATGACACACATTTTAGCGTTTTCTGTTCGCCAAATTACCAAAAAAGTTGTTAACACCTATATGTGCTTCCACTGCACAGAACTTAGACCTGCCTTTGCCATAGTGTCAAAGTTATGCAGAAAAGTTTTGACTCAGACTTTAAATGGTATGTGTAATTGAAACCTATCTCCTTATGAAATAAATTGTCTCCAATGGACATTGGTCAGTGGGCTTGCATACACTTAACAATCAAATATATGTACCAAAACAATGCGAGCAACACTAAACCAGCTGCATGACTTTTGAAGAACACCATTGCAATGCTAACAAGTCACTGGTAGAAACCTCATGCAAAATTGAAACTGCAGCCCCAAGGCGAGTCCTCCTATGTTATCAAATCTAACGCCAGTCATATGAAATAGAGCTCTGTGGCAAACTGATGTTTTGACTAAAGGAAGGAGGGAACAGAAGTGGAGCTTGACTAACTGAACAGAACAAAAAAGACAGGAGGAACAGCTGGACTTGTGTCACAATTACTCCAATGACACAAAGTCTTGTTGACTGCTGCTTTTATTGCCTAAGGGCTTGTGTTCTTTATACTCAAAACATGTATTGCCACTTGAGGTGATTCTCTTTAGTATCTATCAAAAGCAAATGCCTTAATCTGTTTCAATGATTTCAACAATTAAATGGGTATCGTAAAATGTATAACCTAGTTTTTGGGACCCAGAATATGAATGGGAAGGGGCAATGGCTTTTTCACAAGAGGAACCAGGGGACACCCAAGGGGCAACCTTCTCACTTCCATATTGCAGCCAACTAGTAAGTACAAAAACTTGCAATTCCTTGATTGACCGCTTGAGGCTGGCTCCAAAAGGGAGCAAATTCTTATTGGAGCCCATGTTTAAAATGGCCAACTTTAGAGCAGAAATAAACATATTTACAGCCTGGTTCAAAAAAAATTTTTTTGTCTACAGCTTCTTTACCATCCCATGGTACTCTGAGGGGGGTGATTTTTTTATAACTCTTTATTTTATATTTAAGCCTAAAAAACTAAATTTTTGCATAAATTAGGGCGCGGTCATGTGGAGTGACAGCTGACAGGGAGCTGCCTAGCTGAGTTGGTGTGATGTTCATCCTTCAACCCTGCCTTAGCCCCACCTCTTTTACCATATTTGGCTTTTCGTTGTTTAGGCATGCTTTGAGCGTAGTCAGGTGCAGGCAATTGGCGACGCCCAGGACGAGATATCTGAGGCTTCACTTGGGCTCAGGCAGAAACCGATGGGTGACATCACAGAGGGTTTGTCCAGTGTTTTATACAGTCAATGGGGACATCCCTCACCATCAATGTCATAGTCAGGATCTGATGAGCTGTGTAGATTCTTGTCACTCTCCTGAAACACTGGCAGTGCCTACCTTTCATCAGTTTCTTTTAAATTTTTGACAATTACTTAACCTCAAAATGACAAAGAATATGCTTTAATCTACAGGATGTGTCATCGTGTTCATGGGCATTCCCTTTGTGAGGATGCAAACATACTAAACCAAGACAATGAAACGGTAAAAGAAGAGACACACGGCTAACATAGATATCATACTAACATAGCTTATCTATCATTTGGCTGGTAAACACTTATTGTATTGTGTTTATTGGGAAACTAAAATGTTAAGTTGTTAGAAGATGGACAGAAGTTTTAACAATATTACAATGACTAAACCAAAACTGGGCTGTGAGTTGAATAGAAAATTCTTCCTTGATTTTGTGTGGATAATCATGCACAGCACCTAGTATACACAGACAACCACCAGTTTACTTATACTTTTTAACTGAGTAATGCTAGGTATTATCTGGGTGATTAACAAAAAAATATGAAAACAGATGTTCAAGTTTTGTTCTAAGACCTTATAAGAGTCTTTGAAAGTCAAAGATGATATTTGGTACAGCCGGTGTTTGACACTGAGCCAACATAACTTGTAAATTTGCACATAAATGTAATCTGAAACATTGTTCATGTAAAGATTTATACCCAATAACATTTACATTTTTTTTAAATGGTAGTTTAAAACTTTTTCACTCCTTCTCTCAACCCTCAGTTTATCACATGTTTACAGGAACAGTACAAGTTTGGGCCTTTTTTTTAAAAATTTTTTTCAAAGTCGTAGTCAATTCAGAAAAATGTACCCAGGTACACAGGTTTGCTGCGGTATGTCTTTTTATCAGTGGAAATGTTGTTGGATAGTCTTTAAGTGAATTGCTTTCTGTTCTGTTATTTCAGTCATATGAACGACTCTCATATATCTTGTTTTTTTAAACATAAAAGCTCTTTGTGTAGTTTTTCTGCTTACAGAATGTTGTAATAAAATTGATGGAGTGTACACACTCCAGAGATTTCTGCATCCTAAAATACATGAATTGATGATGACTCTACTTGTAATTTTCTAAAGACCCATTTGAGGGTCTGTGAGGTTTGGCTTTAGTGCAGATTACTTTAAGAAAACATTCTCTCTGTCTCACACATACAGTAGTTTTTATACAGCACTGCATTGTGCATACCAATGCAATTACATGGAGAAAAAATAAATTAAGGTTTTCATTGTGTCACATCGATGTCCGTATCATGCAGGGCACCATTAAACCTTCCTTCTTGCTAGCTGGTGTGGTTATAAACAGCTGTGTGACACATGTATGCCATTGTTGTATTATTTGAAAAGCTTATTTAATATATGGATAGTTTGTAGAAATGGCTTGGCCTTTTGGGATGTCAGCTCATTGGTCAGTAGGTCGACTCAGACTGAAATAGCTCAACAAATATTAGATATTAGATTTGCTTGATGTTTTGATTTGTAGTTCAATGCTTCACCAAATGTGGGACATAAATGCTTTTGTCCAAGGACACTAAACATAGATGGTAACATTTTACACTGTTAGTTTGGCTAAACATCAGTATACATCAGAGTATTTTAGCAACACTGTCACGTAGGTCAAAACACAGCGTCAAAGTACAGCCTCACAGAGCTTTAGTATGGCTGTGGAATTTCAGTCTTGTAATCACATACAGCATCCCACTGTCTGACCTGTTACCATAATCAAGTTCAATATTTGTCAGACCTTATCCAGTGAAGAAAAAACAAAATATTATGAAACACTGCAAAAACAATTTTGTCTGTACTCTTTCATTTTCAGTGAGCTCTTGACGTTTTACCATTTAGAACAGGAATCAGGAATTTCAAACTGAATTCAGCATTTTATACCCAAATTTGAGCTGGCTCACTTGTCCTCTCTGAGAAGTCAGAAATTAATCAAGCATCAAACATACAACCA
>JAQNCA010000006.1:632450-650924 GCA_029783725.1 Acanthurus tractus
ATTCAGCATTTTATACCCAAATTTGAGCTGGCTCACTGGGCCTCTCTGAGAAGTCAGAAATTAATCAAGCATCAAACATTCAACCACTAAAACTAATATTTCTGTTCAGGAATGCAAGTCAGTAACTATAATTTGACGTATTAATCAAGAAATAATAATGTGCTTTACAGTTTTTGTCAGTTTTTTTGTAAATCAGTAAATTTGAAAATTCATGGATAACAATAATTTTTATATTTTAGCATTAAAAATATCATTTCGGTTAAAAAGCCTCTACATATTGGTGTATTAGCCATTACAGAAACATAAAAAATGATTTTGGTAATTACCAATGCTTCTTATTTAGGGCAGCTGTAGCATAAACCTTACTTTGGTGGGTGGTCCAATACATTTGTTGACTTGTATATTGCAGTGAAAGCAGTCATATAACCTTGAACATTCACCTGGCAGCCACACTGGTACAGTTCAAGTTCTGCAATCCTGTGACCATGTGCATAATGGAAGTCATGACTTAACATTAGAGGTCAGAGGTTACAGAGGACTGTTGGCCTGTGACAAATATGGGCTCATCCCTAAAGCATTGCAAGCATGCTCCTGAGAAATAGCCCTGCCAATAAATTGTGTGTCATGTAAAGATTTGCCGGAGAAATACACCTGTCAAGCTTAATATCACCATACGGACACACTGTCACTGCTCCACAGAGTAGAGATAACACATCTAGTTGGCCAGTTCTGTCAAAAAATAGTTATTGCGAATTTTGTGCAGGGCTTAGTTCTCTTTAAGTGAGGAGGGGCCATAAATAAAAGATACAAACTGCAGTCCATAGGCTTTCTTTTGCTTGCTATAGTTTCAAAAGATGATCTGTAGTGGCTGGATTGCACGGTCATGACATCATCCATGCTTCAAATGTCAAAGACTGACACATGGACAGTTTTGATTAAATTATACAATTGTATAGAGAGTTATGATATCAGTTCAAACTAAAGTAAAGCCATCTGCATGACGGCATCATTGTCTTGAAGATGGACTCAATGTTTAATAGTGGGGAATCCTGTAAACTATTGCCATAATGGTATCAACCTACTCTGATGTTTGGGGCGTTTGTGTCTATACAATAAGACTTTGTGAAAAGCAAATTTCTTATTTCACTATGCAGAGGAAAGGGGGAAAAAGAAGAAAAAATAATACATAATGTGTAACAAGAGAGGAGGAAAAAAGGTATGAGAAAAGATAAAGGACAATGTAAAAGCCATGAGATACCGTTTCCTGTAGATGGTGGCGGAATAGCTTGTAATGCAGAGCATAAATAAACACATTCATATAATTTTTAGAAGATTTCTCTGTTTTTTCCCCTTCTCAAACAGCACACTACGAAAACCTAAGACATGTTTTTAAAGAAAACAACTGCTTGGGCTAACATTGTATTACAGGGAGTATCGCAAGTTTAAAAGATTAAGGCAAAGGGTTGAATTGATTTTAGATTTTGCCAGTTTGGTTCATTGAATGGGCATAAACCAGTTTAATTGTATATTAACCTACTGAACCAACTTTTATCATGTGCAAGTGGAGAGAGCGAACAGTAGGGAAAAAAACATAACTTTTGGGTGCATCATAAAATGGAGGGGGGAGATCCTTCACGGATTCACAGATGCTAATAACTGATTTTTTTAATGTTGGTTAATAATATGGTGATGAGAGAACAAAAATAAAGGTGGAACTCTGCTGTGAGGCCAGTGCAGCACCCTGGACACTCAACAGAGCACACATGTTCAATCTTTTGGTATCTTTTAGGCACCGGGATACAATGTGATTTAATAAAAGTGTTGTTCCTGTGCTGCATTACAGATTATAGTGTAACACTTAATGACAGAGCTTTCTTTTAATTCACCCCCATTTGCCTTGTTAAAGTCTTTGTAATATTTTCTGAATACAAACTCAACACTGCCTACATTCCTTTCAAATGAAAAGATCCTGCTCTATCAGTGGACAGAGTGTTGTGGAAACTCATTAAGTTGCAAGATCCCAATACAGGTCTGTGTACAGCACTGCGACCACCAACTTTTCTCAAGTTGCATTTGCCAAAATTATTTTTTAAGTATTTTTTAAAAACTAGTTTTTCCATTGGCTGATTCTTATGAATGTGTAATATTTCTTTTTACTAACAGTTTAGAAAAAGACCCAAATAAACATTAAACATTAAACTGATTCTTGTTTAAAAAATTGATTGGTTTCAAAAGTATGACTGAAGTAAATTCAGTTCTAGACCACGTAATCGATGGCAAATAATTTCAAATCCTTACCGAATATATTTATATAGTTTTCATAGGGAAGGATGCTGTTTCTTAGTTTAGAAAGTATTTACCGTTTTTATTTATTCAACTTCATACCAAATCTCAGAGCCTCTGCTGTGCTCAGGAAAGGTATAGGGCTTTCACCACATATTCAGTCACCACTCTGTGACATTCATTAACACTGTCCTCATTAGTTTTTTCTTTTTGCTTTAATGGGTTTTTCCTCACTTGGGGACTGTGCTTCAACTGGAGAGACAAGAGAAGCCAAGTAGTCTTTGCAAATTCCACTTGTGTCAGAAAGAGACAAATGAGACTAAGAGAGATCAAGAATCAAAGCTTCAGTAAGGGATTTGTTGGCTGTGGAGCTCAACTGATCTGGGTATTTTACCAACTTGGAAGCTAAAGGAAAGCGGCTACTGGAGCCCATCTGTACGAACAAGTATTGTCTGAGTATATCACAGTGTGATATATCTCACTCCTCTGTGCTTTAAAGCTCCTTTATTGTCCATTAAAACACATCTCTAAGCCAGAGTGTTGCAAGAGGTGACACATTCCTTCATTACCATGAACACACACACACACTTAGAATTTTTCTAGTAATGAAACTATGGAACTGAGTTGTTTTTTGTAGATTTGAAAGCCCCAAAGGCAATTATTGATGTGTCCCATTTGCAACGTGTCAATTAAGGTTCCTTTGGCTCACTGCAGGTATTAGATTTGACATCCCAAAACCTCAATACTGGAAGTTTTTTGGAAAATATTAGCGTTTTATAGGTTATAATCACATTCTTTGGCCGTAATAAGTAAATAAAACTCCCAGCACACAAATATATAATCAGATGTATCCACAATGGCTCCACGTCATAAAAAATGAGCTTTAATGACACTCTGACCTTCTCCGACTCTGAGGGTGGAACTGCTGTCAGATTATTACTGTTTTATTAGAGTGCTTCTGTTTTTTCTCTTCTGTCTAACCTGTGTTTAACAACCATTAACTTTCTGCATCTCTTGGCAAAAGTATTTACTGTCAGGCCAATTATAACTACATGATGTGAAAACAAGAGTTAAACTTGTAGTTATTCACTTCAAAATAGCTTTACACTTTCTCTGTAACAGAGGTGTGAAAATGTCTTCAGCCTCATTGAGCACAGCTCAGACAGAGCAGATAGCATCATTACACTCAGGTTACTTTGACTGAACACAGGAGATTTCCTGTGATTATTGAGTAGGATGTGACTGTAGAGGGCACAATGCATGGAGGCCATGTCAGCAGCTGCTGGTAAAAATAACACACCTCATTATCACAGCTGTGGTGTATGGTATTGTTTGATTTCTACGCAAGCGGTGCTTGCAGTATGTATTTCTGTGTGCTGTGTGAATCAATGACAGTGGACAAAATGTAGATTTTGTCTTTTTTTCCTCATTTCTTTTTTTCTGATCCCATAGATTTTGTGGCATGACACCATCTTCTTTTGACAAACCTGGTTGCTTAACCTTCTCAGTGATTTTTTGGCAGGGCGACTCTTACATTTTGTACAGAAATAAATTAACTCAAGTTTAGATTTTCAAAGCTACCTGACAAGAGATCTTTGAATAATGACATTAAATGCTTTTTCATCTTTACCTCTGATTAATGAGGAAAAAGTGTGTGTTTCATGTTAAAGCTTCACACAACTGAATGAAAACAAACCCAAAAACATGGTTTGCGTGAGAACAGGAAATGCATTTTGAACTGATGGGGACAGCATTTGAATTTCTGTCATAATAGTTGTTTTCCCCACAGAGTTGTCACTAGATTGATGCAGCCTTTCGCAAATGTCACACAATTTTCTCTCAGTCATAACTCAAATCCAATAAGTAATTTCCAAGCAAACAGTCATGAAAAGCCCAAACAGCTACAGCAGGCTGTACTCATCACTCTGTACAGTGATGGCATCATCTCTGATATTCACAGCGGATGAAAATACATAGCCAGCCAAAACAGCATGACTTTTCATGACCCTGATATGATTAAATGCAAACTAACTGTAAAAAAACAAAACAGAAAATAAAACAGAAGCTGAAGATAGTCTTTAGGTCACTGATCAGACATTCAACATGTTTATTTAAAGTCAGCTCTTAACAGTTTTCACCTAGTTTTGCAGTGTGGATTAAAGCTTCACTGATGTTGCACAGCTGTTGCTGTATTTTCTCTACATGATTAGACATAAAGTGTTATCGACTTGACATTATAAGGAGACATTTTCACCAAAATGTCAGACCAACTCCAACAACATTTCATAAGCTCCAGTTTTTAAAGCCCCTACTCATCCAAAGTTCACATATAAAGCTGTTTTCTTGTGTTTCACCTGATTGGACCCCTATGTGGTCATTTGATATCTTCAACTGTCATTAGTACACTATATTGGGTTAGGCAGTAAATAACCTTGTCATAAAAATTAGTCCATGTGACATCAGATGACTTACTAACTAACCTTCAGCATAGCTCTACCTAACTTTCACCTCATCAAGGCTCTAATCAATCAGTCATTGAAAACACTTATAAGCTGAGTTGTATTTCTACACTTGTAGTGGGCTTTCACATCTGTCTTGCTTAGTTTGGTTAAATTGCACTGGAGTTGATATTCCCTCTTGGTGCAGTTTATTTGGGCATGTGTGAATGCAGCAATCACACTTAGGTGTGCACCAAAAGTGGATGAAATGAGCATACCTAGACCTCCTTAAGGAGGTGGTCTTGCTACACTTTGCTTCCGAAAGAACTCTGGCACGGGTCCACTAAGGTTTGAATGTGGACTGACCTCTATCTTACCCAATTGCAGAAAGCACTGTTTGGAGTTGACAGCTTCTCATAGTCAGTGTTGCATTAAATTAAAATTTCATCACAACATTGTACAGATGACTTTGTATCAAATGTTGAGCATGCTCAAGAGTTTCTGCAAATGTTTGTTGCTGATTTCACCAAGTCAATATTAGAATATCCCAGTACACAAGATCTCCATGATTGTTTAGCCTACTTCCATTTAATGCTTCCTGCTTTTCACCACCCTAGAACGTCTGTTCAATAAATGAATGACATTAGCACATATGTTTCCTTGTTTACAAATTTTGGTTCACTTGCAAAAAGGGCAGTCCAAAAGCAAACCACACTTAAAAAAAAAAATCAACATTGCATTTGGTCTGGACCAAAGCAAGTGAACTGGTAGACTTTCCCCTTAAGTTCGTTTTAATACCAATCATTTCCACCATGGCCTTAAGCAGTCACACTGTTTTAATTTACAGTCACACTGGACACTGAACGATTCAGCACAGACAATGCAGCAGTTTTGAGAGTAGGAAGTTTAAGTGACATATTTCTGAAAACATGGATTTTTTATTTCTTCTGTCATTTTTTAAATCTAGTACTCTGTTATTTTTCTGTATTTTTTTCTGGTTAAACACCACTATGCTTCAATAATGACAGTCACAACAGTCCCCTGTGTTTATAGAGGTTCACTCACACAACTTGTTCATTCACCTCTAAGCTTGAAAACATAGAGTTCAAAAAGGACATGTAATATTGTTGGATAGACTGTGTGCCATCAGACAAAAAGGAAAAGAGTGGAATCAAAGAGCAGCTGTGGTAAGAACAAACCCAGTAAGGACCTATAGATACTGCATACAGTATATTATACACACACCTCAGACTCAATACAATATAAGTTCTTTTTAGTCAGCCAGGAGAAGAGACAGACATGGTTGGAAACTGGACAAATATAATGTGATGCATAAATAGCCTAACCAGGACACACACACAGACACATACTGGCTAGGGAACATCACTTTGACTGTCAACCTTAACTCACTGAGACAGCCGCCAATGCAGCTGATATATTTACCTGGTGTGTCATGCTGCAGAGGGGATTTAGGAAGGCAAACAGAAAATTAGTCAGGAAAACCCTCAAAGTAGAGAGGATGGGTGCGAGTGAGGGGATTAATGAGGGGATAGTCAGGCTTTGATAATGCTGACGTTTTGAGCCATCCTGTGCTCCCTGAAAGCCCTTTGTATAGTCCTTATTGCCAGTTGCCATCTGTTATGATCCAGTTGCCAGATTGCCTGGAGCAACATCATCAATCCCTCCCTTTCAGCGTTTGATCTGTGAAAGTTAAATGCAGTTGTTCGTGACTCTGTACTCACCAAGTCAAAAGCTGATATCTGTTCTGACGGTTTGTGACTCCTGTGTAACCCCGAGGGTCCACTGTTGTCATGTTGACCACTTTGACTCCTCAGAGGAAGTAATGACCTGTCCTTGCCTCAGTGCGTCTCCAAAATAGACTACCACACACATGGAGATGAGGACATCTTAGCCGCACTGAGGTTTTAATAGCATATTTCACTGCACATGCACAACTGCACTTGGTATCCCCCTTTGATGTTGTGTTACACAACAACAGTGCAGCAGTTACTCTGTTTGGAAACAGGTCTTATGCGGTGTGATGTTGCTCTGGGACACTGGGACACTTACACACTGCGGTACACTCCCTGCATGCTTTTATCTGAACTCTTCAAAGGTTGATTTTCTCTTCAACATTCATCTGGAGTTTCTCTTCTCACTCCTCCTTATTCATTCAACTTTCACAGACTTCTTCTCTACCTACATTTTCTTTATTGAATTCAATCCACCCGTCCGTCCGTCTCACCTCGCTGTGTCCCTTCATACTGACACCTCCTCCGTGTCTCTGTTAACCAGGCCGGGCCAGTCTGCATGGCAAGTCCTCCCTGCGGATAGAGAATGTGCGTTCAGACGACCAGGGCTGGTATGAGTGTAAGGTTCTGATGCTGGAGCAGCAGTATGACACCTTCCACAATGGCAGCTGGGTGCATCTAACCGTCAATGGTAAGTCCCATCAGCAATCATTTTTCATGCTGTTTGCTATAAACATCAGGAAAGATGGCAAATTTTTCCAATAAAGGTCAACTTTTCACGCAGTGGTCACAGCAGAGGCACTGTTAAAGTAACGTTGACGTTGATTATGGCTCATTGTTTGTGGTGTCTGGCCGGTCTTGTGGTGCCTGTGTCATGGCTGAGAAGGTTGGCCCTGAGCAAAAAAACACAGCACGCTCTGTCACTGATAGTGTCCCTGGAGGAGAGAATCAGACAAACACCTGAGTGTAAAAGAAATCAGCCACACAAGTGCTAACGCTCATGGGACTTTCTCAGAGCAACTAAAAATATTCTGGCCTTCACTTGGTAGCTCAAGCATTGATCAAGACACTTAATCAAACAGCACATAAAGACGGTAGTTGCTGTGGCAACAGACACCAGATACACACCAGATACGGTCCTGTGCAACCCCCCTCCTCCCCCCGTGGTCACAGTACATTAGCTCAGTTTCATCATAGTTGCTCTTGTTCTATTTGACTTCGCCTTGCCTCTGCTCCCTCTCCCAGAAGTGTTTAAAGGCCTCAGGCTTCCTCCTCTGCCTCTTTTCTCTGTCTGTGGATCACTTCTCTGCTGCTTTTAGTGTTGTGAGGCCACATCAGACACCAGCCACAGCTCTTTTTTTCAGTTGCAGTCAGTGGTCATTGATGTTTTAAGAACTGGGTGGCCAGTTTGACCAAAACGCTGTAGTTGGAGATGTTACAAAAAAGGGGTAGAATTTTTTATCAAACATTACGAAGTAAGACTGGAGTCAGAGTGTGAACAAAGCGGGGACACTGACACATAATCAATTTTGAGATTTTCTCACTTGCATATTTAAGGAATAAACATATAACAAACTGCAGGTTCACATGATCAAAAACAGATATACAGTATGATCCCACTTTAAGCTTCACATGCATTGTACTTCTTACTGTAACCACTGTGCCTTTTCCTATATGTTTACATGCATAAAACACTTTTGAATTATTCCCTCAGCTTCCAGCGTTTAAGTTGTTAACTAAAGCTAGATGTCACTCAAAGTGTGTGAAAAGTGAGAGTGGATTTGAGGTCATTATGAGGACAAACTTATAATATGCAGTATGCATACCATATTATCCATGCAAAAAAGTTTGGAGTTCTCCTTTATTGTCAAATATTTTTTTTATCATCTGAGAGGAGAAAAGGTAACGTGGAGGCCACATATGAGGTTCACACTGACTGCTATAAAAGCACCATGTAAGGCGGAAGCTGCCTTGAGGGCAATGGCAATGTCCTGGTTCTCTGGCAGGCAAGGCGAGGTTACTGAGGTTTGCAAGGAGGTTTGCTCTGTGAAATGCTCAGTGAAACAGAGGTCCTCTGATGGAGGGACACGCAGCAGCGAAGCAGTGGCAGGGTCAGGGGACCAGAGCTCTGGGGATTCCCTGTTGCTTTGCTGATTGCTGATGTCTTGCACATGCAGCTCCACGGGAGGAAAACTTCCACCTCTGCCTGGCTGGCATGAGGAAGCAGTTCATGCAGGTTGTACTGAATCAAATGATCTGTGAGTCACGGTAGAAACACCAAAGCATGGTGCATAAAAAATGTCACTAGAACTAGCTTCTAGATGTTTTAGCAAGGGTAAATGTAAACAGTGCTTAAATATTATTCCCAAGAAAAAGTTGCCCCTGGAAGACATTTTTTTCAAGAAAAAGCAAAAGACTTGTGAGCCAAAAGAGCTCATGGTGATTAAAAAAGTAAGTCAGTCAAAATGAGTAAACAGTGCCATGTTTGTACCCCTGTGGTTGTGGTGGTGTGGGGTGGGGTGGGGAAGGGGGGCTGGATATTTGTTGCCACTGTTAAAGGTCAAGTGTGTAAAATTGAAATGGAACTAATGATAGAATATGGCAAAGATGAAAAAGGATTTTCTTAAGTATGCTTGCATTAGTGTATAATAATCTGAAAATAAGAACGGCTGCAAGTCATTGCCTTAGAAAGGGCCTTTTATATCTACAGAGTACAACCAGACTGATGCAGGATTTTTAAACCTGATACTGGTACTGATTTTAAAGCAGAAATAATCACTGATTGCTGATATACGCAGCTGATACAGTAAAATTTTGTGCTGGACTAAAAATGGACCCCTCTATGTTCATTGTGCACCAACTTTGTACTGGTATGACTGAGTAAAAGTATTTAGAAGGCTAGGTTTATTAACAAATAACTTAATTTATTAAAAGATATTAACATTGCAATACATGACCTTTAAGATAAATAAATTCAAAAAACAAATAAAGCAAACATCAGTTCTTACACTACGTTACACCAGTTTAAAATCATCATAGGCATTGTTTTCTGCATTTGGAAAACATATATTTCAGTACAATATATTTGCGATGGGCACTTTGATAGGCTGATTGTGGCCAATAAATCAGACGACACATATATCGGTCTAGCATAACTAGAGAAGGAACAGGTACTATTCCAGTCTGCCATGCTACACTGCCATGTTTTACAGTAATCCAGAACAGTCAAACCAAATGCTAGCTCTAAAAATGAGTTTCATAGCTGAAAAAATGTCGCAAAAACAGCAGAGAAGACTTAACACCTCACTGAAAACAGAGATTCAGCTGCAGTGTATCAAATATTGAAATACTGAAGAAGTGGTTTACTGACTGTAAATATTTAAGCAATAAGTCAGACCAATGATGCACCTGTTGGCCAAGCAACATCTTAGGTATGTTTGATCTGTGTTTCTTGGCTCACCTGCTGGTTGGTGCTATTGCAGTCCAACACACCAGCAGCTTCTGCTCTGCTGCAGCTGCAGATTTGGATCATTTATTTTAATCTAGACTTTTTTTTTAATCAATTTCTGTTTCTACACTATAGGGATACAGCTTTGAATATTTATTTATTTGTGGCCATCCACCACAATAATAACATTGCTGGCAACAAATTTCATTTCATTTTGTTCTGTTCACAAATCACAAAACATGTAAATCTCTGAGCGGTTTACATAGCTCATGACAGAAAGGAACAGGGAGAAAGACGTCTTATTTCACCTGCCCCTTTACTCATATAATAAATAAGAAGTTTGAATGAAAATTTTTATTTAAACAGTGCATGGAGGCTTGCAGACATAACACGCAGGGTAAGAAGCCAGCAACATCGGCCCTTAAAGTTTTAAATTATACAGCATCATGCAGGCTAGAAGCTAAAAAAAACAGTCCTCAAAGTTTTGAATTATACAAGATCCTATCAGACACTTAACTGTCTTTAACCTCTGTCGCTGTCCTTGCACTCACTGCAGTCAGGCAGCTTCCCTGCTCCTCTGCTGCTTATATTTTCTTCAAAGTGCAGAGCCATATACATGAATTTAAATAATCAATATTTTCTGAGCAGAAGGTCAGTCCCATCCACTTTCTCCAACTTGTTGGACATCAGAGAGCACTGTGATTTTGTACGTCCAGACTGAACTCTGGACGTAGCAAACAAGGCAAAATCATTTCTCCCTCATAGGGAATATTTTTCGCCCTAATCCACAAAAAATAATTTGAGAGGGGTCACGTGTTACAGCACTAATTGCCTAATATCAATTATTTTAAAAGATAGATTGATCATTTTAGTTATAAATGATAAACTGTATGCTTTTTATGTAAACTCGAGATTACATAAGCACTAGACTGAAATGGACGAAACCAAAAGAAAACTTAGTTTTGCACTGACACTCATGATCAATTGAAAGTTATTGTTAAACTTTAAAACTGAATCTACTTCTGTCTGATTGATCGATATTGCTTCAAATGACATTATTTATCATTTTTGTTGTTGAGGGCACTGTTGCAGATCTGAGTATTTTTTAATCTTGGAATCAAAGATTCTAAACAGTTCTCACCTAAATCATGTGAAATTTAATGGCTGGAGCTAAAAAACCAAGTATGCACCAAAATAAAAAATCTTTGCAAAGATGGTTTCTGTCATTTTAGATAATTCTCATCACACTGGTTTATGTTCAAGCGTTCTCTTAGTAAAGTTTGGTTTAAATAAGTGTTTTGATGTTATAAAAAGGGGGTTATGATGTCATGAGCTCACAGCTGAGCACTGCATGGGACAGAGAGGTGAGTAACACAGTGCTGGAAGGCTGTAGATATTATGTAATCACAGTTGGTACTTACAGCATCGGTGTACATCCTCCAGTAAAGCTGTACCACCTGCAACTCCTCTCGTGTCTGTGAACACCTACCTGTCATCATCGGGGCATTAACATTATCTTCTGAGTTCAATGCTCAACTAGGTGTGAAAGTGCTAATTTAAATGTGACTAATATTTTTAGGAACTGCAGTGACAGAATTTGTAAGGTCCCAGGCCCTGCTCCATACCCATGCTGCATAAAGCTCCAGC
Source organism: Acanthurus tractus (assembly GCA_029783725.1). Classification (NCBI taxonomy): domain Eukaryota; kingdom Metazoa; phylum Chordata; class Actinopteri; order Acanthuriformes; family Acanthuridae; genus Acanthurus; species Acanthurus tractus. The sequence goes on from JAQNCA010000006.1 coordinate 644,018, forward strand.
ACTGCTTCTATTTATAGATCCCCATTTGCAATCCACCTCTCCCTATCATTGTCAAACATCAGTGGTTGTCAGTGATTACTCGAAGCACTTTAGCTCTCAGCTTTGTTGGCACTGAAGAAATAAGCGATGCATATAGATTCCGGGTGAGATGCATATAGATTGTGGGTAAAAGTGCCATATCGTGCTGCTGCTCTTCCTTCTACAAATTGACACCTATGCTTCCTGTGAACTTGTTTCCCCTTCAGACTCCTTCCGGACAGAGTGTGAGTAGAGAACTGAAGGAGCAGGCTGAGCAATTGTATTTGTAGGAATGATGTTATTATTGTGCAAGTCATTTGCTTGAGTGATAGGGATACCGGTGCAGTTATTGCAGGTAATGAGGATTTGCTACGGTCTTTTTCCTAGTTAGTTTTAGTCTCTGATCTTTTTTATTTTAGATATACATGCACACGGTATTTTTTCCCCATTAATCAGTTTAGAAAATGAACATATCACATATGGATGAGGAAGATCACTCGGGCTCCATTCAGTCCTGTGGACACTACCACGGTTTCTGGCTTCTTGGGATTTCACTCTTTTTTTTTTTTCTCTCTGAGATGATTTGAACTCCCACTGTTTTTTCTCCATCTCTCTCATAGTGCAGGCTCAAAGCCAACACAAGGTGATGCCAGAGAAGCAAGGGTTATATCTCCCAGGGTTAGTCTTAAACTGCTCCCTCTAAAATAGCTCCAGCACATCCTCCTGTTTGCCATCCCTGCATTCTGCAGCAGAACTCTGCAGTGCCTGCATGCTGCACAACAGCCCCTCTCACTATCTCCTCTCTTTGTTGCAGTCTTTCTTTTTTGTTTTTGTTGTCCCCTTTTTAGTTCTGCTTTTCTATCTCTCCTTATATTTTCCTCTCTTTTCCTTTTTGTCTTTTATGAGCTGTATGGCGGTTACAAACACACATACACACACTTTTCTTTAGCACAGGTTGAGGTCTTTGAGGAGAAGGGGATAAAAATGTCATTGTATTCCTCTTGCCATGCTCTAAAAACAGATTAAATATGACCAATGGCAACTGCTTTTCCCCTAAATGAAAAGGACAGACCAAACACAAAGACAGATGCTGAAAAGATGGATGATTTAATGTTTAATCCTTTCTAATTTGCCAGATCTGACATCATCCTTATAACAGGTAACAGTTTTTTAAGTTTCAACAATTTACTTTTTTTTTAAGTGTAAAGTAAAAAAAAAAAAAATCCCACAAACTTATTCTGCCTTCACAGAGCATTTTGCCCAACAGTAGAATAAAATGCTTTGACATAATAAGGCAGCCGTGGCTCAGGAGGCGGAGCTGGTCTTTCACTTATCAGAAGTTTAGTGGTCTTGTTTTGGTTCTTCCAAGAAGAGTCCTAAGGAAGAATATTCTAACCCTGCATTGCTCCTGAATGCTCTTTCATCAGTGTGTAAGTGTGTGAGCGGATGTTTATAGCTTCTAATGAGCAGGTCATATCTTGCATTGTAGCCTCTGCCACTAGTGTGTGAATATCTGTGTGTGAATGGCTACTCTTTCTAAGATGAGAGAAAGAATCATATTTTTTACTGTGGTGCTTGATAAAGAAATAAAAAAGCAGCGTGGGAACTAGGTCATTATTATTGCAATGCCACTTTGGCCTTTTGTAATGCAAATTTATTGGAGCATCCCCGCCAAATCCAGTGGTGCAATAACAGTAGGTGTAGTAAATTAATACTAGTAAAAGAGCTAACTCATACTTGATGTTTTATGGATGTAATTATGGTCATGTTCATGTCTTTTTTTAATGTATGTTAACATTAAATAAATAAATCCCACTAAAAACACATAAATAAAAGGGGTGTGTTCGTCTTGGCCAGACACGAGATTTACACACTCCTGTGTGCTGTTTACTTTAAAATTTAAACTTTGTGATTTAAAATGTTTTCAAAAGACACTTTACTAACTTTACTAAATATGTCCAAGCACGCTTAAATATTTAACACTGCTGAGAGGCAAAAACAGAAAAGAAGGGTGTGTATGATTGTTGCCGTATCTTACAGCACAGGCTGTTTTACATATCGCGCCCTGCGCTTAGACCAGGTTCTGGCTGACGGCTATGTGACTTTTAATTCATGAAAGCTTTTTGGCTTCATCTCTATTCATCTTCACAGTTTCTTAATAGGAATAGTAAATAATACCAAAATGTCCCATTATCTAAGCAGATTATTTATGGACCTTCTGTTTTTTGCACCTCTCTAATTCACCATGTTTTTCTGACCTGCACTTGTTTTATAGTTAAGTGGTCTGATGTTATACTGACTGTGGTGACATGGAAAGTGCTGTCACCATGCTGTGCTGCAGAAAAATGCTCGCACCATGACAGCAAGGCTTAAATGGTGCTTTGTTACAGTTCAGCTCAGTGTGATTATTCCCAGCCCTGTCAAAACATTGGCAGATGGGAAAAGAGATGCTGGTATTCCCTTTGCCCATCTAACATTGTACATTAAGAAAGATGATCACGCATGTGGTTTGCTAAAAAACAATGGCATTATGCTTGTAAAATAGAGAGATTGCACAAAATTAATTATATGGTATAGAATTAATCACAATACAAGACCCACAAACAAATCACCAATCATGATGCATGCATTTTGTGTAGTATACCTGAGGTGAACACTAACATTATGATGCAGTAACATATGTCAGTATTCATCAGTGGTATTCTGACCCTGTGATGGTACTGTCATGATCACTGCCATGGTAGTTTGATAAATCATTTAATGCAGACTTTACATGACAGGATGAAGTTAGAATGACTTATGATCACATTCAACCCACTGTGGACACAAATCACACTGTGCAGAACTGGCAAACTGTAGAACCTTTTTTTTTCTCTATGCGTTTTACTTAACAGTCTTACTACATATAACAATGCACACTTTTCCAATCGTTTGCCATACTTCCAACAGTTTTATTGAAGCACATTGATTTCACTGTACTAAAATAAAACTTTGGGTGCGCTTTAAAAAGAAAATCTATCACACAATTCGAGCAGTTTTCTATACAAAAAAAACTACTCTAGCATGCGAGTAATATATAAATATAAGTTAGCACTATAGCCTTCATTAAATATTTATGCATTAACTAAGAATTAAACCTCTGAATTTAAAGATTTGTAAACACTAGCTGTAGATTATTGAGAAGCAAAGTGTCCTTAAAAACAACACTGAGGAGAGTTTTCTATAATAGTACCTGCTCACAACTGCAGCTACTGTGATGAGACAGAGAAAGTTTTCAAGGCTTTTTATATATTTATTCTCCATAGTTTACTGAGATATTTTTTCCAGTTAAAAACAAACCATAACCATTAAAAAAAGACAAAATTTGAAAAATATATCATCCTATTGTAAAGAAATACAAATAAGAAGATTTTTCTAATTTTTCTAATCTGTCATGTAATTACATGCACAAATATATCCCAAATGTACTGTACAAAAAGTCATTTTTTACAAACTTTATTGATATGTCTGTATGTGGTGTTGACATTGCATTCCACATACGTCTACCATGAAAGTCAATTTATCTACCATTCTCAAGCATGTGAACCTAATCCAAAAATGAGACGCATACAAAGTGCTGCTGCATAGAATGAAAACAACTTCAGTGGCCTGATGCTTACGTTTTCTGTACCTGCAGCCATGTTGAAAAATGATCAAGGTATCTTTCTCATTTTCTTCATCAGGTCCACTGATGATTAAAAGTGAAAGTATGAACAAAGGATGTTAGAAAATTCCAACACATTTGTTGCTTTTTGACTATAGTTCAAAAAACTAATCAAATGTATAAAACTCCAAACACCAATAAGGAGTTGCATGGTAAAAGCACTTTTATTGTCATGATCTCTGTGGCATGGAATTAGCACTATGGTGGGGCTTATGGCTGCAGATGGAATGACATGTTAGCAATTGAGAGGCTACAGGATTACACATGTAAGCAGATCAGCCTCAGTCCTAAGGTGATTAGATTGAGAATATCAAAACAGGAATTATGACTGAACAAAATCTGTATTGAATCACTAAGAATGATATCAGCATGTGTGTGCATTAAATGGGGTTGGTTTGGGTTAAATGGGGGTGGGGTGGCCAGAAAACACAGCTTAAGAATGTTTTGGCAGGAAGACATGCCAATTGTCTTGTATGATCATCCCTCTTCATAATCTAGAAGGCTGCTGAGCTAAAGAGGATTTTGAAAAATGGTTTTACAAAATGCAGCATGACTAGCACATCACTATCTCTCAATCAGTCAAAAGCCCTGAAAGTATGCATGAGAAAAACCTTTTTGAAGTTTGACTTTTTTTAGATAAGTTATAAAATGTTTAAATGCATTTAAATATAAATTTTTCACATTTTCTTAAGTGTATGTATTTGAATTATGCAGTAAACGGAGGTCTGATTATAAATGGAGATGTTTTAAAGACGGAATCAAACAAAAACCCTAGCATCTCTGAACTTGTGTCCTTGAATAAGAAATAAAACTATTTCTTTTGTTGATAAAAATATGCTGTTGTTGCTATGGAAAATGTCAGACCAGAGGATTTTTTGGGGGAAGATATGTACAGAAGTGTTTGAAACTGTAAACATTTGGGCTTTTCATTCTGTTTTTGAGTGTCTTTTGCATATAAATGCCTGACAGCTGATAGGTCTCCTTTTCAGTCTCCTGGCAACCATAATATACCAGTATGTGTTACAAAAAATGTCAGATTTGAATGCATAATGTTGTGGATGTTACTAAAGCTACATTTATCTGAGGGTGCTATTCCGTCTTAATTTGTTATTTTTTTTTCTAATGCTTAGTTTGCACTGTAATGCTCATTTACACTGAGCAGCACAGTTTGGTTTCAGTGATGCTGGGTAATCAGTGCTTCACAAAAGGAGTGTGAGACAAAGTTAAGCCAACAACAGATGGTACATGTTTGTTTGTGTCAACATTTGCCTAATAGTAACCAAAGAATTTAGTTATTAAATACAGTAAATTCTGTTGAATGGAGACATATTTTTCTTAACAAAAATATGTTTTAACCTCTAAGTTAGAGGTACTTTAACTATTAGCAAAACAATTTCAGTATTCAGCAGTCCAAACCAGTGGGACCGCACAGCGTCTGGGCTAATCTCTGTGTGGGCTCTCCAAAAAGTGTGATTAGGTTGTTTTTTGTCCTGTTTTGCCTAAAGACACAGAATGCAGCATTTACCTGTTACTGTTTCAGACACAACATTCTAACTTGTCTAGACAGCAGCGATGTCCAGTTGAGTTAGAAAGTAAATGAAGAAAGAAAACGGAGATACTGAAAACAAAGCAGTGAATCTGAGGATAAAAACAGTACTTTCAGAATGTGTCAGTGTGGTTACATTCTAAAACAAATATAAAAAGGCCCACACCTTCACAAAAACCCTGTAGGAGGGTGCCAGAATTTTTAGATTTCAATTGAAGCCACGTTTTACTTTCTCCTTCATTTGCCTCTCTGCTTGGTATGTTTGTGTGATAACAGACACAGGGCTAGGAGCTTCACTTTACTGCCCAAAGGCTGACCTCCTGACACACCCTGAACATGGCAAAATAGGAATGTAAGAAATACAGGCAGAGGGTTGGATCTGTGCAGAAAAACACACTGATGTATGCTGCTAAAGGGGGTCATACGTGATGTTTGTAAGAGATGGTTTTTTTATAGTGTACACATTGCTAGTTTAAAGACATTTCTACATGTCTTCAGAGTTCTTCCTTTTTTTGTGAGTTGAACCTTTACACTCTTCAAAGAGCCACAGAGCAACACACACAAATGATATAACCAATTAATTGTTATTTTTTTAGTTTCACAGCCAGCATTACATGTTATTATGCTTTGAGATGAACATGTAAAGGGTGTATTGGGTTCAGTGAATGTCGGATAAATTGAAAGTTGTAATGTCTTTTCAAACCTTATTGCTAAAAATGTGTACTTCGGGTAAATTTATGCTCAGAACTGCATTGTAAGGAAGTTTCAGAAAGTATGTTTCATGTTCCATATGAATCTGGTCAATCTCTATAACTTTGTTCCTTGTGCTTTTACATTTTAAAACATTTTCTCTCCTCTGACTCCTCAGCCCCCCCAACATTTACTGATACACCTCCTCAGTATGTAGAGGCCAAGGAAGGAGGTAGCATCACTTTGACCTGCACGGCCTTTGGCAACCCCAAACCCTCGGTCCGCTGGCTGCGTGAAGGCAGCCTCATGGTCAGCAGTGCCAAGTACAAGGTACAAAACTATAGAATACCTACATGTGTTATCTGATTATTGAATACTTTTGTGGTTTTTAGGCTGTGTTCATGCTGACAGTAAAGCTTTTGTTGATTTGTTAAGAACGGGAGATTCAAGTATTGTTCATTATAACAAATCACAAATTTGCCTAAAGGGGCTTTACAGTCTGTTTAGCATGCAACAACCTCCATGCTCAGACCCTCAATGTATATAAGCAAAGTCCCCAAAGACTTTACTGGAAGAACACATAAGAAATGCAGCTGTTGAGTGGTCCATTTTACAGGATGGAGATGTTGTGTTTGAAAGACCAAAATATTAACATACAGTTACAGAAAATTAGCACAAGAAATTAACAGATTGTTAGCATGTGTTTAGAATAGGATGGAATATCCATGAAAATGTTGAGCAACACCCAGATGTAGTTTAACAAATAGGACCTAAATTGCAAAGTCTACTCCTACAGAGACCTGTAAAGAGGACAGATCAAACACTGCAGTGGCAAAGCTGAGGGCACATCATGCCTTTCACAAAGACAGAGATAGAGAGACAGAGAGACAGAGAGAAAGGGATGGATAACATTCACACAAAGGAAAAAGAGAGACGAGGAATGGCTGAAT
>JAQNCA010000006.1:664461-679903 GCA_029783725.1 Acanthurus tractus
CCCCCCCCCCCCCCCCCCCCCCCCCCCCCCCCCCCCCCCCCCCCCCCCCCCCCCCCCCCCCCCCCCCCCCGGCTTTTGTCTTTTTACTGGGACTGCCATTTCATGCCACCTAAAATGCTTTTCAGTTTTGATAAATATAGAAAAATATGTGATGCTTTCCCCTTTAAAATGTAAAATAAAGACACACAGGTAAAATTAACAGTGATATGTTTTCTATGTCTAGCAGTTAAAATAAAGCCTGTAAACAATTTTTTCAAGAAAACTTTGCCGCATTAGAGTTGAGAACATAGAAGTCTTGGTGAAAATGTGCTACATCCATTATGATGATTCAGGAGATGAATTTAAGTGCTCAGTGATTAAACTAGACTGTAAATACTGTTGACATGGGCTTAAAAAAACAAAATGAAACAAAACAAAGAGGTTTTCATAAAAATGTTTAAGAGGTCAACTATTTACCACTGAACAGCAAAAACATATTAACACATTAATCCCAAAAAGTGATAGAAAAATATATTTTTTAAAAAGTGACCAGTAGAAGTGTTCTTAAGGAACTCAATGGATGAAGTTACCACTGACACTGCAGAGCTTTATTCCTGTAGAAGGGAGATATATTAAATTTTGCCTTGTTCTTGGATTATTTAATGCCTAAGCCTCTGTGAAGAGTGCGACCAAAAACAGCTACTGTTACCCGCGCTGGTTAATCAGCTCACTTGGCATATTGTTAGACAAATGACACAATGCTCAGTCAGCAATGCTCTGAAATTAGTGGCACAGATAAGAGATCAAAATAAATTGACCCGAGGCCTCAGACTTTGAGGTCTATGTCCATTTTCGTCTGAACTACTGCTTAATGAGCATTCCTGTCTCAATAATGACTTCTACTACACCAACTTTGATACAATATGACTAATATATTTCAAAGAATGAGTTAAAAAAAATAAAGTGTGTCCGTATAAGACTATTTCTCGGCTCTATGCCTCCAAAAATCTGTTTTCTCCTCATGTTTCAGTCAGAGCAGCATTCACAGCACTATGAAATGAAAAGTAATCTAGTAATTTAGTAATCACTGAACCTTTTCAAAATAATTTTTCTCTTTGCTTTGAAGTCCCTCATTGTAAAAAGTCAGTGGGAATACTCCCGCTAATACTTCCCCACCAACACAATTAGCAGAGAGGATACAAAAAAAGTGGCTACCAAATGTGTCTGACAGGGATGATGTCATTTCTTTTCACTTCCTCTCTCCCAGGGCTCACATATCTCACCTGTGCTCATTGAATTATTGCAGACAGATTTCTGAGTTGGAACAGGCACTGGAGGGAGCAGAGAGAAGATATGCAAATGTCTGTTGCCTTGACTACAACAAGTGGCTGGTCACTAGTGAGCAGACCCAAATTTTAGGACTTGTATAAAACTTATCTGAGCTCCGTCTTTCCAAATAAAAGCACATATCTGATAAAGCAGAAAGCACAGATGAGCCATCCTACACTGTCAACCAAACTAACCCTTTTCTGTAGTACTGGGGTATTTCATTTTGAAGGGGCAGGTTTACAAATGAAAATCAGTTTTCTGGGCACTGATTAATGCTAAAGTTTGCAGACTACACATTTCTATTTAAAAAGGAATTTGTCAGACAGGAAGGGTCAAACAAATAACTTTGCTTACATAATGACAAATCATGTTGCATGTTCATGGCACTTAAAAAGTATCAAGAGGATCCTTAACATGTACTCTTAAACTTGTAAAATTATCAGCAATATCAATGATTGTAAGCTTTCATTCACTTCCAAATTAATGCCAATATTAAAAAAAAAAAAAAGAATATTATTTATACATCTACGTTTGTTTTTCTTTTAAATGTTAGAAAACAATGAATGTACCACCAAATTCCATTGTTTACCTTTAAACATCATTCACTATCACAAACAGGCTTGGGGAATGTGACGGGAAACAGTCCCAAGATTTATTTAGCATCATTGTTTAAAACTCAGATTAACAAAAGACAAATGGAGTGCGAAAGTCGGAAATACCAGCAATGCAAGCAATGCATGGATGTGTGATGTGTCTGCTACTGAAGGTGCTGAAGGTGTGAAAGCAAAAGAGGGTGATGCGGGGTGAGTGTCAGCTGTAGAAAGAGGGGGACACAGTGAAGGCCTGAGGGCCCAGCTGTCATCCCTCCCATGTCAGCCAATTACCTGCTGCCAGAACAACCTGCGACACACTGGAGGGGATTTCACATTAGTAAAGTTACTGTAGGTTCCTATAAATGTTCATTTCAAGCCTGCTACTGTGATATGTCATACTCTCAATTAACTTGCTCAAAATGCCTGAAAATCCCATTGTTTATCATATCATTTGAAAATGCATCCATTGGCATTATCCAGTTTATTTAAAGCACTCAGTACAGCCCATTACCGTCACGTAATTTCTGAACACTTTCTAATTAGCCTTGTGTCCCTCACTGTTCAGTCTCTGCAGGAGTGGATGAAAAAGCTTTTTATTGTTTTGCTTGAACACATTATCCTCAGTTTACTTGTCATGGACATTTCTATGTGATCTTTAAAGTTGCATAGTTTCTGTGAAGAAAAATTACCCTGATGATGTACTTGCAATGTCAAGGGTTTGACAGCCTTAATCTGAATTGCACACTGTAGTTCAAAAGATATGGGTGTTTAACAGAGGCTGTCAAACTAGTTCTCTCTAACCATTGCATTATGGGAAATGTAGGATCTAGAGTTTTGGGGGGGAAATGACTTATACCAGGTGCTTCAGTTAGAAAATCTCACTGTTGCTTCAGTGATGTTTCTATTTCAAAGTGTCCATCATAAGCTTTCCAGCTTTACCAAAGTTCAATACTTAATTGCTTTAATACTCATTAACTGCTTCCTGATTCAAATAAATGTGCCCTCGGGGGTCTTTCCAAACACCTCTCTGATTTGAAATCCAATCACTTGTAAAGTTATTTTTCTTCTATTTAGCTTGTTTTAGTCTATGTATCCCCCAACAGCTGTTTAAATATAATGACTTGGCTATGTCTTTACAAGGAGAATATGCTTCCCAGAAGGCTTATCACGTAAATAATAAACACATTTATGGATGCAAAATTAGGCACAATACAATTTACAGTTTAAAATCGCATAACACATCAAACATTGTAATATTTATTTATTCTGACATAGTGTGATGAATTATAGCAAAATGGAAATTATGTGTTATGCTATTGAGTTTATGAGGTTTGTCAAAATTAAATAAATCAGTGACTGGAGCCAAAGCCCTTTGACAGTCTGTCTGACCCTGTTTAGTGCAAACTTCAGAGAGGAATTTAAACTGAGGCCAATTCCACAAACATGACTGTGACTTTAGTGGAGCTCTCCAGAGATCTTCAAACACACACACACACACACACACACACACACACAACACAGCTCACAAAAATACGAGTGCACCTTTTTTATAAAAAAATAGGATTTGTGTGTGCTGCTGAAAAATCTGCTGTCACTGTGCGTGACACTAAGTCAAGCATGAACCAAGATCTCCTGTGATCCCCTGCAGCCTGCAGTCTGGATGGCTTGTAAAGGTTTTAAAAATCTGAGAGCTCTGCATCCAGCAAAGTTATCATTAATATTGGCATAAATAAATCCATCAACGTCCCATGAGTATATTCTCATGATTTCATGCTACGTGGCAGGAACTAAGACGCAGGTGTTACACATTTTACTGCTATTTCCAGCTACCTTTAAAGCATGTAGACTTACATTTTCTCTGCAGCATCCAGTCTGCTGTGAATCATGAATCAAGCTGCAGAACATCATTTATACATAAGTCACAGAGCTACACATCCGTCCGTATAAGCAAATAGGTGAAGAGAATGTGGCACTGATCAAACACACTGTCATCATCCTCTCAGAGGTCTTGCATTGTACATCAGTGACAGTATACATGTGCAGCTATCCATAAGTATCAAGTAAATACTTTTGTAGCATCACTGTGGAAGTTGGCTACTGCTACTACTTTGACTTAAATAGATGAATCTTTTTTTTAAACTATAACTTTGATGTTTGCCAACATTTTTGTTGTTTCTTAATGCTAAATTCCGGATGTGATGTTAGGAGAAAAACAAAACACACTTAGCTTAACAATCCAACTTTCAAATGTAATGTTTCCCTTCTATTTGTTCACAGTGACTTAAAACGCAGAGTCAGTATTCTTATCGATGGTTCCCTCATCATTGCCCAAGTCAAGCCAGAGGATGCTGGGAAATACACCTGTGCTCCAAGCAACAGCCTGGGTCGACCACCGACTGCCTCTGCCTACCTAACAGTACAATGTGAGAGCTTTTTCTTCAAGTGTTCTGACTTTTCGTTTGTTTTATGTGCTAAACTTTCTCTCTGTCTTGATACACTGTCGGGGTTCTCCTTAATGCCCTTTTTTTTTTTTGGTAAAAAAAATCAAGGCCAGTGGCAAATAATGTCTTAGGTCAAAGGAAAGAAACATGACGGAACATGCACAGTTAGAGGTTTTATGGCAAAACCTTTGACAGCTTAAAGCATCTGAAAACTTTATCTCTCTTTAATCTCAAATATTAATCATGAAATAGGCAAAAAACATGTTTAGGTAGAAATTTATAAAGGTAGTGTTGGTGATTTTGGAAAAACTGTTGACATTACAATTCAACAGCCAAACAAACACACCTCTCTCTTCAGTGCCTTTCTATTAGCTTTGTCTCCCAAATCCATGGCCTCATTTGGCAAAGGTGTAGTTGAATAAGCACCTAGAGATTTACACTCAAGAGTTTCATCAGGATTGTGTAGGTGTGGTTGGATCGCATATGACTCCCAGCCAGAAAAAGAAAGAGAAAAACAAAATTTTGAAATCTGTCAAAAACAAGCAGAAGTGTTCTAACTCTGATTAGTTTGATTAGAGTGTCCAGAAAGGTTCCCATCAGCCATAGAAATAAGCTGCTTAAGAATATAATATATCAGTGGCTTTAGGTTACTTTACCACAGACTGTGGAACACTGACCACACACCCAGAAGTTATTGAGGAGCTCCTCAGACAACAGCCAAGTAACACCCAAAAAAAGAGACAAGGACTTTAGCAAACTTTGTAAATACACATTTGCATTTACAATAATCAGTTTTTTCATTGCATACAAATTTAGAGCTAAAGTACAATATCAGCAAACGCAGGTAAATATGACAGTGCCCACAATGTGTTTATTCATTTGGGGCTTTTTTCGTACGTTAATCTCACTAATTACAGCACGCAGGGTAGAATAGCAGACATGTAAAGAAGTTGCTGAGAGTGAAAACACAAAGCTCATGGCTCTGCCTGAGAGCCTTGACCAATCATTGCAGATGCCACCTTGGTTTTGCAGAGGGTTTGTCCAATATTTGTTACCTGTGGAGTATGTGCTTTCATACATGCACAAAGAAAAAAGAAAGAACAGCTTGATGTCTTAATCAGTGTTTTTTGATACATTTAATAAATCTGCTGCATATCTGTTCTGTGACAGGGACAAGTTCAAAAAGGCTTACTGTCTAAATCTGCCTTAAGCCTTTGGTTGAAAAAGTATTTTTTGCACAGAGAGTGGCTCTTTTTTTTCCAATGCCCAGCCTGCCTCCCTTGACTTCTTTACAAAACTTATGAGAAATAAAACAGACCTCAAAATCAACTTCAACACCTTCAATAGGAACTCTGTTGACTTATTGTATAGCCTTTGAACCAGACAAATGTGCAAGTTCATGCTTCATTTGCTTCGGCAGAAATCAGTGACGGTTGTTGGTGTGTGAGACAGAGTGCTGTAAAGAGTTACAGAATATCCATCAACAGGCAATCTGGTGAGGAGAAAGAACCACCACACTATAAAATGGATTTTGAGGCTTTCAGTTTATGTAAAAATACTTACATAATCTTGCTGTAATGGAGAAGTAGCTCCTCGATCTAATGTTTGAAATGACTAATCCTTATCTCCAAACTGTGTTGAGGAGGGCTCCTTGTGCTAACCAAAGGCTTATACAAAGTTTCTGGTTTGTAACAGGCGTGTCGAATCTGACACTGCTGAAAAGCTGCACATCCAGAAGCCTTATATTTGGGTGGGCATCACACCCGGTGCATTTTGTGCACCATGGAATAGATTTGGACACTCTACCAGACTCTAGGCTAACACTGTTCCACCTCTCAGCCAAACACCTAATCCCACCAAAACACCCCTTTGCTTTCTCAAGTACACTTTTCTATCTGCATATGTTTACTTCCTGTTTATCTCTCCTCCCTCCTATCTTCCCCCCTGCGTTTCCCCTTCTCTCTTGCCTCTTTTTTCCCCCCACTGTACATTTATGTACATATATTCATATGCATGCTAACACATCTCTTTCTCTCCCTCCCTCTGTCCTCATCATGAGTTGCTGCCTACTTATTTTCTCCTCTCATAAAACACTCACTCAGTCCATCAGTCACTTTAAGCTGTGGAAAGATGATGCTTGGTGAATTTGTCACCTTGGGAAAGCAGCTGGCTCTTATTTGGAGCAGACAGGCAGGACGAGCTCAAGATTTTAGGACAAGATTTAAACGTCATCTACCAGTGACTGGCCACTGGCAGTAGTCAAGGCAACAGACATTTTGCATTCCCTCGCTCTCTGGCCTCCTCTGATGGCTGTACATTAGATTGTGGTGTGTGTGTGTGTGTGTGTGAGTGTGTGCGTGTGTGTGTGTGAGTGGATGTGACGAAAGGAGGCAGGCAACACCAGTTGTGAGAGGGAGGGAGAAGCAAAGGGGGATTACATCATCGTAAGACCAGGGTCTTTTCTCTGTCAGACTGCAGAGGGCTCTCTCTCTCTGCCTTTCTGCTCTGTTCTCATCTCTTATTCTCAGCTTTTTTTTCTTTTGTTCTCTCTCTCTCTCTCTATCAAAGAAAATTTGCTCTTCTCCATTTGTTTGGTGCCCCTTTTCTCTCTTCTGCCTCATCCTGTTTAAATCTCTCCTTTACAGTCTCTTTTTTTCTGTGTCCTCCCTCTGTCTTTCTCCCTGAAATGCCTGGCAGTGAATTACTTCCCTAAAGCATCTTGCAGTGGGAACCAGCGTGTCGTGAGCGATAGCGCTGTCTGAAGGCTATATTTAGAAACTTGGCTGATATTCTTGTCTGTGGTGCTGGTGGCGGTGCTCCTCCAGGGCTCTTTGTGGCAGAGTGCTGCCGGGCTGGCAGTTAGGTCTTCGAAGGACATCGGTTGTAGTACAAAGTTGTTGTGGCCACAGTGCGGTCAATTGATCTCTGGCTCTAGTTCATTCCATCTATCTTTCACACGCTCATTCGCTCACTCATTCACTCGCTCACTCTCTCATCTCCTCCCCTTTGTAATGTCAGATGAATGCCTTCTGCTGCCTTGTGCTAGCTTTATTGTGTTCGCAGTCATTTCACCTCATCTCCCTCTCTTCTCACCAGCTCCACTCTACCTTACGTCATCCAGTCACATCTCTCTCTCTCTCTCTCTCTCTCACCTGTTCTCTTTCCCACGCTCGTGCTCAGCCTCTATCACTCCGCTGGTAGCGTTCATCCCTCCTCCTCACCCCTCCTCCTCCTCTCACTCACACCATTTCTCCTCCTTATCACCTAGTGCCTACTTTGAAGCTCCCCTCCTTGACCTCATTTAAGCACCATGCTGCCCGCCCCCCCTCAGAATTCAGGATTTATGGAGGCAAACTTTTGGCAGCCCCCCCCTCCCTTCTTATCCCCCCTTTCTCTACCAGATGGACTCCTTTCCTTCCTTTCCTTCTACTGTGTCTGTCTTTGCCCAAGATAGCTTGACCATATCAAATCAAATTATCTAAGACCTAAATAAGTAAAAATTGAAAATGGATGTATAGAGCAAGTATATTAGTAAAACTCCAGTAACCCTAACCCTACATATCAGCTAAACTGATTGTACTAACCAAGGTTAGGACGGTCAGGTAAGGTGTAATGTATAAAACAGGTTTTGAACTGGAAATTTTTCATTCATGTCATACATGTCAAAACTTTTGGAAAAAAAAAAACTTGTGAAAGTGATAACTTTCGTTTCAGCTAAAACTGAATTTAAAGCCTAATATTAAATCCTTTAAAGTCTGCAGTTAATGTATGATATGAGTCTGGGCAAACAAAGACACTACTAGATACTAAATACAAAGATACAACTACTACTGAAGGGTGCTTTTTTTAACAGTTTATGATGAGTCTACTTTCTAGAAGCCGTGTGATTATTCAGTCTCCTTTACAGGGCTTTTATTGTCACCAGGCCCACAGTTTTCCAAGTTACAGAGAGATGTTTTATTCCACAGTATTCTTTGTTTGATTTCTGTCAGACCCTGCCCGTGTGGTAAATATGCCACCTGTCATCTACGTGGCCATTGGTTTGCCTGGCTTTATCCGCTGTCCTGTAGACGCCAACCCCCCTGTGACTCTGGTTAAATGGAAGAAAGATGGTCTTCCTCTCCGGATAGACAAGGTGAGCTGTGTAAAGCTTTGGTTCCACCTCACTGGACTTTTAGTGTTGTGTTTATTGGTTGAAGCTACCATGGTTCCATTTTTTATCTCATCTGAACATTTTTTTTGTGCTTATCTGTCTCTTATTTTCTTAAAAAAAATGAGTTACTCCTTCTTAACGATAGAAACCATTTGTTATTATATTGGGTATTTATAGTCTATAAATGAATTACTCTTGCTTATGCAGAATACATGACTTTTTCGTCCACAGTACCCTGGTTGGAGCCAAATGGACGATGGGAGCATCCGTGTGGCAGAGGTGACAGAGGACTCTCTCGGCACCTATACCTGCATGCCTTACAACGCCCTGGGTTCAATGGGATGGTCCCCTCCCGCTCCCCTGGTGCTAAAGGTACTCCCAAAGTCATTGTGCATGAATGTTATTGATGCAGGTTTTACCTAGGCAGCTCACATGCTCTGCCTGTCCCACCCTTGGCAGGACCCTCCCAAATTCTCAGTGGTTCCTGGAGGGGAGTACAGGCAGGAGGCCGGGAGAGAACTGGTCGTCCCGTGTGAGGCGGAGGGAGACCCCTTTCCAAACATCACATGGAGGAAGGTAACACACCTCCCACACTCTGCATCACCATGTTTAATTATATCATTTGACTTCCAAAATGTTCTCTGTAAGGCTGTTTATAATCATTAGTTCATGTGATTTTGTGTCACATCGCTGTTTTCCAGTATTTAATTCTGAAGTCCTTGCCTGTAGTGCATGCTCAGATTTTAATTACTCAAACTACTGAATGTCATTTTTCCTGTTTTTAATCACAATTTAATACCCGTAGTCAAGGGAACATATTAGGTTCCTCTAATTGTTTGCCTGATTATGAGGCATGTTAATCTTGTTCTTTTACTACTGTGTGATAAGCTATTGTTTAGTTCTCTGAATCATAAAATCCTTTTTCATCATTTTTTATAATTTAATGTCATTTACTTAATAACGTTAATACAGCAATAATACCAAGATAGATAGGAGACCATATATTTATATTTTTCATGGCTGATAAATTATTCCTGCCGTGTGTGTCGCCTATTCATTTTTAATTGTTGACTTTTGACTTGATTGTTGAAACCTATTGTGAATCTCTTTGCTTCTCTCTGTCATTTTCTGACTCTGTTTTTGCTCGGCTGGCTGAACTGCAGGTAGGGAAGCCAAGTAAAAGCAAGCACAATGTTCTGCCCCGAGGCAGCTTACAGATCAAGTCACTCACAAAGGAGGACCACGGGGAGTGGGAGTGTGTCGCCACCAATGTTGCCACGAGCATCACTGCCAGCACGCACGTCCAAGTCATAGGTACTTCAAATGTACACACATGCACAAACACACACACACACATGCACAAGCGCACACATAATTGTGTAAAAAAATATTTTTCTATGGTCCAACTGACAGTACACCTTATTGACATTAATCAGCTGTATTGAGGCTACAAGGCTTCTCTGTGTCTAAAATAACACCTCTCTTACTGCTTTTCCTCCCTGCAGGCACAAGCCCCCACGCCCCCACAAGTGTCCATGTGGTGGCATCCTCCACCTGGGCGAATGTTACCTGGGAGGCGGGCTACGATGGAGGCTTCCAGCAGACATTCTCAGTCTGGTATGGCCATGTGTGAGTCATCCCAGCATGCTTTGCTTCCTGCTTTTTCTTCTTCCAATACTTTTGTTACCTCTTTAAAATGCCTTTTCCAGGGTTGTGTTCAGAACAGTTGTGAAATCATAGTGATGGAAATTCATGGAGATCCAGTTTGAGTGAGTTTTCATTTCTTATCTTGGGATATCTGGAGAAAGAATAAAAACATTTGCAACCAAACTGAACATGACCCATAGTTCTCTGCCTGCTGCTGTTGCTGCTGCTTAGCTGCTGCTTGAGTGAGCAAAAGGGTTGTAATGGGCAAAAATGTTTATTTAGTTAAATTTCTTGAGGTTTTAGCCACAAATGAAACAGTAGGATCTCAAATATACTCAAGGGTTAGGGTGTGATTTTTTGATTTTTTGAGATGAAAAAAATTTGTAAAATGAATGAATATAGTAGAAACTTCTTGATCAGACAACAAACAAGTAAAATTAAGCATGAAATTTTTCATACATTTACCTATCTTAGAAGTAACTGCTTTATTGTGTGTTGCAGGGTCACTCCACATATAGTTCTAGATAATCTCAAATCTTGGTGTTATCACTAGAAACTATTAGAAAATAGAACTACTTACACTGCCTGTGTGTTACTTAGCATTAAAGGAGAATGTTGATTAACACTAACAATACAATGCAATAACCTGCCATTGGTTAAAGAAATGCATTTTAATGTCAGTATTTTGTTCATGCTGAAAAACAAGCTAAAGACACTTTCCAAATTTTGTCTAGATCCTACTCCAAAACAGATGTACGCTTACATTATTTTTTTCATTATTATTTAAATAACTATAGGGTATTATTTCAGTTACCTTACATGACTTTGACAAGTTCTGGAACATGCTATATTTTCTTAATCAAAGTTAGTTTTCTGCCAACGCATAAGGTGGGAGAGTGGTAAATTCCAGTACAGGCCTAGTTTAGGCTCAGTGAGCACTATGCAGCTGTAACATTTATAATGAAAACAGAATATATGTTAATATTGGATAAGACTGTATCTACAGATGAATAGTACAAAGAGCTCAGTTTTTTGCTTGTAGCTATAAAAAATCCTTCCCCAGTGTTAGATTTGGTGATGATTGAAACCTGTACAGTGTGCAATTCACATTCACATTCAGAAAGAATCTCTGTAGGTGATTTGCTGCATGACAACTGTGTAACTACCTGTAACAAAAAATATGTTTCAAGGAATGTTTTTCATATCACTGTATGTTTGCAGTCAGAATTTTGCAGCTGTGTGTACAGTTTTGTGCTTTATTTGGTCTGGTTTATTTGCTGCAATAAATGCTGAATATATGGCATGTGCAAACTGCAAAACTGAGCGCAGCATGGGCTTAATGTCATTACGTGTTGTGAATGAACTGAGCCAAAAAAAAAAATCAAGGAAGAACTCAGCAACAATTATGTACATGTATCGTGTGTGTGTGGTCAGTGCGTGTGTGTAAGTGTTTGTGTGTAATGTTGTATCAATGATAGAAGGTATTGGAGTTCATAGTAAATGCTACCAATTGAAATAATAAATTCCTCAGTGCTGCTTTTTCTTCGCTTGGTGCTCGGAAGGCTCAAATGCAATGCATCCTGGTACATGAAGGCACTGCTGGTATGACTTTGTGAGCAAAAGAACTCAATTCTCTTGGTCAGTTCAGCTCACAAAGAGGAATTTATTATTTTGAATAACCATGTTTACACTGATTGGATCACCACATGAAATATGGAAAAGTTTCCCTTCCAGACCCAACATCAGATTACACAGACTTAATTTTTAAAATATACCATTAAAAATTGTTTATATGTCATCCTCATATCGTCACCTTTGTTTAATTGGATGTAAATAATTCATAGAATTTCATCTATGTCTTTTTCAAACAACTTTCTCTGTCCCTTGACTTTTAATCCTACCTCCTGTACAGGCTGAAGAGGGAGCATTTAGGTCCACATGACTGGCTCTCCATACCTGTGCCTGGAGGCCACGAATGGATGGTGGTGCCTGGCTTGGAGCCAGAGACAACATACCAGTTCAGTGTCCTGGCCCAAAACAAGCTTGGCACAGGCCCCTTCAGCGAGGTTGTCACTGTGAACACACTAGGTGAGTAACTCACTACTGCTTGACCCAAACAAGCTGATCCAATATAAAAATGCTTTTGGCAGCATTTAATCAAAATGACAGGAAATCATGTTACTTGGATCTAAAATTTCTGAATAAACTTCAGTTCTGTATCTTATTGTATTTTCATGTATATATTGTGTTCTATATCACCAAATCAAGAAGGACCCTGTACATGTATTACTGTAAAGTAGACATGTGAATAATCCTTAAACAAGGGAGAACAATGTTGAGCATCTTAAGTGTTAAGTCTTTTTTTTTTTTTTTTTAATTGTCTTCATACTCATAGGTGTTTAGGTCAGAAACCTTAAAAAGTGTTCGGCAGAGCATTTAGGAAGGGGCTAGTAAATTTTATATACTTTATATTCTGTATATATGTATGTATATGTATGTATACGTATGTAAAAGTGCCTCAGAGATATGTACTGGATGTACGTGACTTGTTCTCTAATCAAACTCCTGTTACAAATTTTATTGGCTTTGGACTTACACTGACAAAAATGTAAATTACTTGCAGTTATAGTTTAGCACTAGCTGGACCTAAAATGTAGGGCTCAGAATCTGGGAAAGGTTCTTAAGGTTTATTTTCACATAAAATAAAAGAAGGGGGGAAATGCTGAATGATGGCAGATGAAGATGATCTAATGATAGATCAGTGGCTGAGTGTGAGCTGGCTGACAGGTGGTAGACTGTCCTTAACAGCGGGCTGACTGGCACACAAGGGTGATTCTAAGCACAAATAAATCACGGTGAGAAGTAACACTTAGATACAAGGTTACTAAATACTTGTGATTTGAGCACTGCAACACACTGCGGTTGACAAAATGATCTGATGAAGACTGGTAGGAAGGCCAGTGTTTATATACTTCAGGGCTGGTGAGTTAATGATCCTAAGGTGTGCCAACCACAGTGGGGCTCAGGACAAGCTCCAAACCCACATAATCAAACAGAGAGGAAACATGGGGAAAGCACCCAACGCAAAATGGCTAGCTGAACAAAGGAAGACACAAGGAACACAGGAAAGCTCAATGAACACTAAGAAACACAAGGAAACACAAAAACACATGGAATGACTAGGAAACAAGAGGAAAAAAACTCAGCGAAATACAAGGAATGACATAAAAATGAAGAGAAAAACAGGAACACTAGAGACACCAGGGAAACTCATAGGGTAACATATGGAAACACAGGGAAAAGCTAAGACACATATTAAATACAGGGACAAACAAGAGAACACAGGGAAACAAAAAGTAAAAGAGGGAAATGCAAGGAAAAACAAAAAAACACACAAGGAAACACTAGGAAGCAGAGGGGACACATGAGACAGGGACACAAAAGGGAACACAAGGAAACACAAAAAAACAAAACAAAACAGAAAAAAGGAAACAAAAAAGGAAACACAGGGAGCCATAAATTCACATAGGGACACAGGAAAACACTAGCAAGTGTAAGGAAAACAGGGAACACAAGGAAAGATTGAAACACAGGGAACATAAGAAATCACAGGGACAAACAGGAAGCACAGTTAAAGAAAAGAAAGCCAGAGGAACCACAGGGACACACACAAAAACACAGGGAAACACAAGTAAACACAAGCTGGTGCAGGGAAACAAAGGGAAACACAGGGAAACACAGGGAAGGACAAGGGACCACAGTAAAACTCAGGGAACACAAGGAAACACCGTTATACAGGAAACACACGGGACACACAAAAAATTACAGGGGCAGACAGGGCAACGCACGGACACACAGGGACACACGAAAGCAGAGGTGACAAAAGAAAAAAGGGAAAACACATGGAAAAACAAGGACCCACTGGATCACACAGGGCAACAATAGGTATCAAATGAAAACACTGGGAAACGTAACGCATTCAAATACAGCGAAAAAATGTAAAACACAGGGAAACATGATGAACTAAAGAGCAACACAAGGCAACAAGGGATAAACATGGAAACACAGGACACCCATGGAAGCAGAGGGGACAACAGACAGGGAAAAAAGGAAAAAAAATCAGAAACACAGGAAAACACTTGGAATCACAGAAAAATAAGGGAAAACACAGGGAACCACAAGGACACACTGAGACACATAGAAACACAAGGAAGTGCGAGGAAAGAGAGGAAAGCATGGGAAAAAATAAAGAAACACAGAAGAACATAGGAAAAAAGACAACTAAAACACAAGGACCACAAGAAATCACAGGAACCATCATAAAACACAAGGAAAAAATAGGAAATAAGAGGAAACACAGGGACACACATGCAAAAGACACATGGAGGCAAAAGGAAACAAAATGAACCACAGGGAAACACAAGGATACATGGAGAATACAAGACAGACAAACAAAAAAACACAAGTAAAAGAAAGAAAGAAAGAAAACAAGAGGAAACACAAGGAAGCACAGGGGAACAAAAGGTAACACGGAACCAACAAAACATAGGGACACACAATCAACACACAAAGAAAGAGAAACACAGGAAACAGACACAAATGGGTTAAAAAGACACAAGGATACACAGCACACAGAATCACAAAGAAACACTGAAACACATGCAGAGGAAAAAGAAAGTACAAGGAAACACAGCGGTACACAAGGAAAAACAGGGAAGCATAAGGAAATACACAAGGAAATGGCAAAATACATGGAAAGAGAGAGAACACTGGGAAACATAAAAACAGGTTCACAAGGAAACAAAAACACGAGAGGAAAACACATGGAAACACAGGCCCACACAAAGACACACCGGGAACCACATGGAAACAGAGGGAACCAATGGGAAACAATGGGAAACACAAGGGAAAACACAGGGAACCACAGGAAAACAAAGGAAAACCAAAGAAAAAACAGAAAAACATAGGGATGCAAAAAATCTTCGGAACAGATAAGAAATACAAAGAAAAGTTTACAAGAGGAGACACAGAGACACAAAGGAAACACAAGGTCACACAAGGAAATACAGGATAACAAAAGGTAACACAGGGAACCACAGGGAAACACAGGGGAACATAGGGAACACAGGAACACAAAAAAACTGGGAAACACAAAAAACACAAGGAAGTGCAAGGAAGCAAAGGGAACCACAGGAAAACACAGGGACACACAAAGAAACAAAGGGATTCATAGGGAAACACGCTGAATTAAAGTAAAGAATACACAGGGAGTGAGTTAACTAAGGGAGATGCAAGGAAAC
>JAQNCA010000006.1:680003-708507 GCA_029783725.1 Acanthurus tractus
GGATTCATAGGGAAACACGCTGAATTAAAGTAAAGAATACACAGGGAGTGAGTTAACTAAGGGAGATGCAAGGAAACACGGGAAATACAAAGGAACATAGGGAAACATAAGGCAACACAAAGATACACAAGCAAACAAGAAAACACAGGGAAAGGTGAGAAAACTAAGGGACTCAAAGAAATATATAAGGAAACACAAGTAAATGAGGAAAAACTAGGAAACACAGGGAAACACAATGAAACAGAGAATTACTAGGAGACATTGGGAAACACAAGGAAACATAGGGAGCCAGCACAGTTGATTGAGGGATCATGACACTTTAAATTTCACCCTAACATGAGCACCAGTGACTTGTGACCTAATCTGGACTGGAGCCTTTTGGCTTTTAACATTTGACACCTTCTACTTGCCAAGTATAAAAAAAATATGTTATTTGAAAATTTAAAAAACTATTCATTTCACTTCATTTCCAAATAAACAATTTTGCTATTCATTTCCAGCAGATGGCACTTGATTCCCCAGATCTACTTAGAGACAATCCAACAGCATCCAATCAAGTTACAGGACAGAAACATGAATAACTGACATTATATTACTAAGCTTTGCCTCTAAAAATACTCAGATAATCTCGTTCACTTACAGAACCCGTGCAGCAGTCAATAAAAACAAAATTTAAAATGCAGATCATTCAACTTATCAATTACAGTTGAAGATTCAACAACTTCCAATGCCATTTTCCAGGTTCTGCTGTTAAAATGCTATTACATTTGGTTAGACCATAAAAATCAAAGCAAGAGAGTTCTGTTACATGGACTTGAGTGAAAGACTTAATTGTCCAATGCAAAAAAAAGGTTTTGATCAAATTATTATGCAGAGTGTCATGCCATAGGCTAGTGAGGAAAGAAATATTTATTTAGTCGAAATGAAGCTGTCACAAATTATTACTCAAAGATAAGTGACATGCTGAAAATTGAGATAACTATTCATGCTCATCACCTTCCCTGTCAGCCAAGGAGCAGAGACTGAGAGGACCAAGCATTTTTCCAACAGGTTGCTTGTTGTCCTTTTTCTCCTTCTTAACCCTTTCAGAAAATTTCATTCATTTAAAATTCAGATATAATGAATCGGACCTAAAAGGACAAGATAACTTAGTCCATTTAAATAAAGCAAAAATTAGTAGCAGTCATTATACTGGGTACCATCTACATCAGTGTAAGAGGAAGGACTTGAAAATCATTCAACCAAACCATGTCAGCAAGTGATTAGATTAAAGCTGTGTATGTAAATAGACTGTCAGGATATTTTGGCATTGGTGAATTTAAGCCAGCAAGATGAAATATTGGTGAAATAATGCTTAATGATTAAACTATTCACAAATGACTTTAAGGGAAAGACTCAAATCGATTTAATGTTGTAGTTGGTTTGATAAAAATCTTTATCACATCCAGTCAGTCTAATTAAGATACATGTCAGTGTCAAAGTGTAAAGAGGGAAAGATTCATAGCTATCACACCGGTGAAACTGCCACTGAACATAACTGAGTCACTCACTCATGTTCTCTAATTTGCTCCAACAGTATTTCCTATAAGTACCCCTGAACCATTGGTGCTGCTTACCCCACCACGGTGCCTCACAGCCAATCGCACGCAGCAAGGAGTCCTGCTCACCTGGATCCCGCCTGCCAATCACACAGCACCTATCCAGCATTATGTCATGGAGTTTCGCCTGGGGGAAAGATGGGAGGTCTTGGACGACAGCATTCCTGCTGGGGAGACAGAGTTGCTAGCCCGAGACCTCATCCAGGTAAAAGTCAGAACATGAACCTGGACTTTGTATGCAGCATTATGAGACCTGCACCTGGGAGTTCCAGGGTAAAAAGATATGTTGGATGTAGTGAAAGGTCAAACTCCTTTCAATTTGCAAAACAGAATTAAGAACCATACATTCAGACTCAGGCAGTATCCTTTATTATTTAAACCTCTGTCATCAGGATTAGGTGGCTTATAATACAAGTACTATCTCATTTTACCTTTTAAATGTGTCAGAATGTCTTGTTTCAATTCAATGTAGCCTTAATATTGCACGGAAATGTTGGTGCTACAGGAGGGCATGGCATTCACAGGAATAAGTTACATTTTTTGTGTGTGCATATGTGCTACAGTACATTATTTATCAAAATAGTAGCATCGGCATCCCAGCTCGTTTATTTACTTTTTTTTACATCATGCTTTAAAGCTTTAAATTACAAAGAAACAGCTCACATTCTAAGTATGTATAGTAATGTACAGCCATATTCATCTTGGTCGTCATAGTAACGATGCAGGTGTGCAAATGCTGACCAAGTTCACTTTCTGAGGATCTCTATAGGTTTACTGTGGTATTTTTTGCTTTTACCCTCTCTTAAATGTTATGGCTATTACACAAAGAAAAAAATGTTTTTATTCCTGCGGGTCTACAGATAACTTGTACTACAAAATAAAATTAAATGCAATACAACTATCCCTGCATCGATATAGATTAGAAATAAAAATGCTTTTTATTGGAGTGTGAAGTTCCTAGAGTCTTTTTCTCTACAGCAAAGTAAAATCAACTTATTTTTGCTGGTTTATGAGTCCTGACAAAGTGTCTCTTTTCACATCTTGCTCATGTCAGCTAATTCTCCTGTCATGACATGTTTGGGCTCCTCTCTTTAATCTAACCGCCACTTTCAGCTCCATGCTGATGCTTTTATCTCGCCTTTCATGGCACACCAAACACCCCCACATACATCTCTAGTTATCTCACTGTACACAATGTACATAGCTCGTATAACTTTTTCTGTTAGAAATTTCTTCCTGCACTGGCTCAGGTAGGTTGATTAGCAGGGATTCTCCGTTTGATTGTCATGTCTTTGTGCCTCTGCTCTGGCGACAGCTGTGACCAGTAATTTGTTGACAGCATTTTATATCTCAAAGAACACGTGTCAAGTTCACTGTGACATTATGATTTGAGCTCAGAAACAGTGGGTGAGATTGAGACCATTTTTACTTTGGATAAAATGCTGAATCAGTGACACTAATTTTGAGTGCCCACCTTTAAACAGCGTTGGTTGTTTAAATCATCAGTGCTGCCAGGTTGAAGATGTGTATGAAGAACCCACATGTTAGAATTTGTAGCTCCTTTGCAACAACATCCAACTAAACATTGTAGTCCACCATTGTAGTTGGTTTTGTTGACTTTGAGCTTCAGGTGATAGTTTTGCACCATGTGACCAAGCTCTCCATCAGTCCTATGTACTCCTCTGAAGAAATCTTAAGACAGTACGTTTATCATTGGAAATATACAGCAATTTAAAATGTAATAAATTGTGACACTAAAGCTAAATAGTTACTGTCAGTAACTGAGCAGTATCATTTATTTCACATAGCCATAGTGGCTTCGCTGACAAGTCTTAAGAAACAAACAGAATAATACAGCCTAGACAAACCTTTATCATGACAGACATAAGATCCTAATGGCTTATCTTCTGAATGTTCAACCCTCTGTTCTTCTGCTTGCAGGAGGCGTGGTATGAGTTTCGTATCATGGCCATCATGGATGACCTAATCAGTGAACCTAGCAACATCGTAGGAGTGTCCAGCACAGGTGAGCCTTTGTCATTTGTAGCTTAGTTTTTACCAGTGGTTACAAAAAACAACATTTCAGTGTGATAGGATGAATATCAAATGGATGAACCTTCCTATATAAAATGTTTATGCATGTAAAACCATTTTGAGACCAGAAGAAAAATAGACCTTCTTTAGACTCTGCTCACTGATTTGAATTCAGAGCAGCATTTCTTGTCAATGCAGGGATTCAACCCAACAACCTGTAGCAGTCATCTGCATCTCTGACCTAAGGCAATCTTAACATCTCTGAGCCGAGTAGGGGCTATAGATGTATTGCACACGCAGCATCCCAACTTAACATTTTGCTCACTCAGCACTATTAAATTTAAGCTTGCTTTTACGTGCACTCTCCCTTGTACCATCCTGAAGACTATGACATCATCGTTCTGCCTGTCTCCCAAGCATTGTATTGGGCTGCTTTGCGCTAAAAAAAAGACTCATTAAAGCCAGTCTTTTTTTAGCCTCAATACTGAAAGTCTGTTTTTAATCTGAAATTAAACCCCTCAAAATGTGATGTTGCTCCCCTGCAGAGGTCACTGAGTGCACATCATTTGGTAACAACAGCTGTTGGTAGCATTTACAGAGAAGAAAGATTTGCTTAGGAACCCTAGGAGCTCTGGAAATACTTTGCTGCCCCCTATTGGTAAAAGTTGAAAACTATGTAGTGTCCTGAACAAGGGCTACATTACCTCTGTTGATCCGACATAATTTTTTTCTGTGAGCTCTGGCAATCGGTATCATACTCAAAATACAGTGTGAATATATACTGTCCATCTTAGGATGACAAAGCTGTTCTCTGGATAATCAATAGTTTTTTTCAAGTCACAATATTACTGTGGGTATAATACTAAGCATTTTGCTGTGTCATGCTCCACCGCAGCATTTAAACCACTCCAACAAGTTCACAACAGAGGCTGGCACACTGTCTTCCTTGTCCTCATTGAGTGATTCATTATCATGCAGGTCACCACAGTAACTCCAGCGTTATATTCCATCCTTTGTCTCCTGAAGCATGTCACAGACAGTAGTACTGTGTCGCCTTTGGGCAAGTCATCTTTGAAATAACTTTGTATTAATTGGTACTTTTTGCCTCCTACTTACTATAAGCAAAATCTGGTATAGCACTTAAATAAAATAAGATCTGTTATTTGTTTGGGGGGGGGTTAGGATTTTCATGCATAACCATTTGATCGCTAAGTATTCCTAGTCCGAGTGGACAACTAGGTTTCTTGGCTTCTAAAGTGTTCAGTGCTCCAATCAGTGCTGGATCATTAACATTTCATGATCGTCAAACTTAAAAAAACAATTTGCAGATCTGACAAGTAAAGTGTTATGTCTACGGTGGTCCTTTGGTGGTATTTGAAATAATGTGTAGGCAGATAATATTAATGATTTATAAAAGCTTTACATTATGGCTTTGATATTTACATTTAAGTAGCCACTATTGCTTTCAACTGGAAGCAAACATACACACAAGCAACCTTATATTTTGTCATCTTTAAGGCAGAGGGGAGAGTTGGGGCTTCAGTTGACACTCTACAGTTCCATCACAGCCTCCTTTCACTCAAAAATAAGTTTTATTTGTAGGTAAATAACTGTGATATTTGAGCTTCACTGTGCAGAACGATGTGTTTGACTTAAGAGAAATGTTTCCTATTCAGCAGTGTCCCAATTCAGAAAGAAAAAAAAAAGTCACAAAGTCTTTGCAGTTCCCTTATGTTAGATATACTTTGCATGGGGTCTTTTACACTAGACTAGTGCACAAGACAATGTAATGCTGTGCCTTGTGGGCCACCTTACATGCCAGAAAACAGATAAGACTCTAAATGACCTGATGCTAGTTAATAGTTGTTTGTGGGCTTTTATTTTAAATATGCAGTGATAATACTCAAGTCACATGTAGCAAACTTAATCTTAAAAAGGATTTGGATATACTTCACCAAACGAACATGATGACATCCTTTGCAATGGTGCCTCTTGCATGCACCTGGTGCCTTTTGTTATCCCCCACCCCCGACCCACCACCCTTCAGACAGCCTGAGGCAGCTGCTGCTGAAATCCTTCATTTAATAAACATATTGCTATAACTAGGGGTACCACAGAGTGAAAATGCTGTTACATCTACATGTCTCACCTCTAAAAATGTATTTTAGTGAAAGTTTACAATAACTAGCATAAAAATATACATTAAAGCACCAAAAACTAAAGCACTAAGCATATCATTATATCATAGTTTTTGGTGCCTTAACTTGTGTTTAATTTTTTATTGGAGAGAAAGAGTAGATAAAATTTTATGAATTTTTTTTTTTTTAATTTTGCCTCTGCCTTTTGTATACTTAAAATATGAATGCAGATGTTTTTAAGAAAAGGATTTCCTACATTCTGCTAAGTCATCATGGCTTAAGGCCTACAGAAAAACCAATTTTGAAGACACATGCAGGAGTAAAAGGTCAGCCCTGGCATATTTGATTCTAATTTGGCCGTGAAAGGAGTTTTCCTTCCATAGACTCTTCAAAGGCTCCTCTGCAGAAACCTAAAAATATTGAATAAAGTCTCTACTTTTTTGTCAGAGATGGTGGCAGAAGCATAAGGGAAGTAAGGACCTGGCAAAGAGGCCACCCTGCAAAAAAATCTGAAAATCCTGATTCAGTTTCGGATGTTATGAAAAAGCTACCTAACCTGAGACCTTAGTGTTGTCTTGAACAAGGCAGTGTGCTCTTTTTCAGTAGACTCACATCTGCTTGGTAGTCAAAAAGTAAATGTCACCTGCTATTTCCAGCTATTGCCAGAAAATGAGTGTTGACATTAGCATTAATCTTGTGTCTTATTAGAAGTCTTGTGAGCACAGTAAAGTTTAGGCTTGCTTCTTTCTGTTTGCTTAACTTAACTAATGGTCCTACATGAGTCACGTCTTGCGCCTCTTGGGAGGTTCTGCAAATCCAACTGCAAACTTCAGGTCCCTCTTAGTTTACCACATCATTATTTTGTTATTCCACTGTAACTTGTCCCTGACTCTTCTTTCTTCACCTCACAGACTTCTTCCCTCCTCCAGAGATCGTGGAGGAACGTGGACTAGCAAGACCTGTGGTGGCTGGCATAGTGGCCACCATATGTTTCCTAGCAGCTGCTGTCCTGTTTAGCACGATGGCTGCCTGCTTCGTCAACAAGCAGCGCCGGAGGAAGCTTAAGAGGAAAAAAGGTGAGGGGAAAGTTGTAGTAGTTAATAAAATGCTAACACCACAATCACTCAGCCAATTTGAAGAGAAATTTTTAAATAACACAAAAAAATCAAATGAATTCCTCATGTTGTCCTGTAGCAATTGGCATTTCAGGCTTTTCATGGTGTTTTAAAATCAGTTGGGTTTTTTGTCTCTGTATTAGCATTGCATGTTACCTACCTAAGCTGATTCATGTATTTGACTGGCAACCACTTGGTACTTTGTTTGACTCATCTCTGATCAGCTTTAACTCCATGCTCAAACAATTTAAAAAAATGTGTTTAATCATTTGACTTTTAAATTAAACTTTTAAATTCTACTGTTACCCTTTTGCAACGTGGGACACTAGTACAATAGTGTTGTCTTTGGGGAACTCAAGTTTTCATCGGGGTTTTATGTTAGTCTGTTTGATATGTGTTGTTTATCATGGATACCAAAAAGTATCAGCAATTTTCTCTTTGTAAACAGGAGAAACGTGAGGTGGAGAAACATTTAGCCTCCTGCAAAATTTTGTTTAACACTGTTTTGTTTAAGAAGAGCTAACTCCCCTCCTGTTTTGACTGTGCATGCATTTACACGGTCACTTACTTCAGCAGCTGGTCTCTGTCTGTGTGCCAGAAAAAAAATGTAGCAGTCAGTATATTTTTATTCATCTTTGTCTCCTTCATTTGAATCGCAAGGAGCCAAACAATTCTGCAGTAATTCCGATGAAAAACATAAAATGTGGCTTTAATTCAATTCAAACTAATATTAAATGTAAGTCTTGCCTTTTCTGCATTCTCTCTCTTCACAGACCCTCCTCTCTCCATAACCCACTGCAGAAAAAGCATGGAAACACCGTAAGTAACCGTGTGACACCGAGCACTGTTTTACTGCCACACTGGACAGTGCTCCGCAACCCCTATTCATGTTGCTCAGAAATGAGACGATCAAAAACAGACAATTATCTGCCAGACCAACAGAGTTGTTAAAAGCAAATCACATTTTTTGCAACGTCATTCAGAATATTCATTGACATTGCTATAACCTAATTCACTTATGAACTGAATTTGAAGATACATAACTAGCAAGTGATCATATCTTTGAGTCAGAAAACTACTTCCTGGTTTTACCTAAATGAGAATATAATTTCACTGTTAGTATAATATCAATCCTGATGGTTTCTTATGTTCAGAGAAGAAAAAATATATTAATCAAGTGAAGAAAAAAAGCATTTTTTAGTTGAAGTCTGTTGTTTCACCATTAGCAGACCAATGTTACCAAATATATCAAAAGGCTAGTTAGCATTGTGACATGCTGATATTTATACCAGAGTTATGTGAGTGTTATGTGTACAGGGGTGTCTTTTTGTGTTTTAACAAATGTACAAACACTCAGTTGCAGCAGTACACATCAGTTGTTCAGCGTAGTTCAAGTTGTCAGACATTGCATTGGATGTGTTCATTGGTGATTGTTAATAATGTTTACTTTAAGTCTTGTCTAATTCAAGACAGAAAATTAGGTTTTGCCTAAAAAGGCCACCATGTACAAGGGGATCTAAGAGCCAAGAGTTATGTTATCCTTTTATGGTAAATGACACCTCATTTTTAAACAAGACACTGAAAAACTCCAGTTGTGCAATTTAGGCTTTATTACTCCACATATAACCAAATGTTTGGTGGAGAATGTCCTTTGAATGTGAAACCCTTTTATGACATTCACAAAAAATGCAGAGCCTAGCTTTTGCTTGGCTTGGTATTGTTTTCTCAGCTCAAAAAGAGACAAAATACACATATAGCAACGAGGGAATTTCTCCTTCTTAAAGCCCTGCTATGTATAAATTTGGTGATGGTGTGCTTTGGTGCCTTCTAAAGGTCTTTGAGAGCAACAACAATGTTGCCAAACATAAACAGAATCTGTTCTTCTCTCCCCCATAAGCATCATGCATTTGTTTACAAGCAGAGGGTTGTGAAAGGTAGCTTACATGTTGGGGGACAGTAAGGCTGTAGACATCAGGCTGTAACATGCTAATGTTGCCTGTTAAACTCTTCTCAAAAAATTAGATGCAAAGTTTGAAAATAGGCAGAGTATTCATTGGCCCAACAGCAACATAGCCAACTCAGGGTCTGACTTGCAGCACACTGATTCACGAAGCTCGCCAACATGTAAAAAGTAGTTGGCTAACATTACTTCTCCTCCTCTCATACTCCAACAACATCTTCTTTGGTCTCTTTTACGCCTCTACCGCCTCTAGCTAGGCAACAGGTATTTATGTTGTTGTAAAGCGAAACTGTTGTCATGAGAGGGCTCTGGGCAGTTACACTGTCCAATACCAGGCCAGCCGAGCACATTGCGTCAATGGCAGGGAAGACTTTTTTTTATGGCAGACATTTTAGCTTCAATTGGAAGGAAGAGCACAAGTATCAAACTAATAATAATGGTAGAATCCAGGCACTTGTACACAAAGTATCGTTTTGTTGCACCTGTATCAGACAAGTCAAAATTTAAATCAATACTATTTATTATACTGGATACTGATGAGAAAAAAGTCTAGAACTGTCCTACCTTATTTGATGTAAAGAATTCAAATGACAAGACCAAACTAACAATGACAATGCTAGTGCGCACTGTATACAGATTAAAATTGTGATATATCATATTCCTCTGTCATAAAGCTCACTGTCCAAAAGGATCAGTTTAATGAATTTAAATAAAATTCATTAATAGAGAACAATGAGATTGTTTCCAGAAGTAGACTGTCCTTTGGCTTCCACTTACTATAACTTATATTTTAGGGTTTAAATGACCAAAAAAAGCTATCTTTCTCTAGCCCACATGTTTAGAATCGTACATCTTTTGACTTTAGCAACTCCTGGTAGTAGTAGTACAAAAAACTCAGCTGTCTGCAAAGACAGCAAGTACTGCTGCTAACTTCCAAAATATAATAAACTGAAAATAAACACGAATAGCACTGATTTTAATCTGACTTATCTCATTTGTCTAAGCACATAAAATTAAAGTAAATATGAAAATGGTACAATAATGTAAATTTTTACACCTGAGAGCATGAAACTTTTTTTGCTTTTGCTTGGGTTGACTGACCTTTGCAGTCTAAATACAGCTTTACTGTGCATGTGTGGAAGCTTGCCATGAATGACAACATACATATACTAACTTTTTACAAATCAAGGGCAACAAGATGCTACAGAGGGAGCCACAACTGTGCATGTGTTGTCTCTTTTGATTGCTTATGACTACAAAGGTTCTTTTTGTTTCACTAAATACATCTTTTGCTTTTCCCTTTTGTTGTAACTTTTCTACCATCTTATGTTTTAAGTTAAAGGAACCAGATATATGGTGAGAAAAACACAAGGCCAATAAGGTGCACCCAAAGGAGTTTAGGTTGCAGCAGTTTAATAGTCCTTTTTGTCCAAAAAAGTGATATTTTTACCATATCCCCTTAAAGTCAATAAATGGAACACAGACAGCCTTTCTTTTTTTGTGACTAACTAATGTCTCTTTTCATTGCTGTCCCCTCCAACCCATTGTAATAATTACAAGCTATTTTTTCTAATTTTCTTTTGCTTTTTCAAATATACCACTCATTGACAGGCTTCCTGTTTATCCCCTTATTCTCCCCACTTCTTACTATCTCCCTACTTCTACAGGAGTCCAATTAGCCTCATTCCAAGCGTTGAGCCCTACTGGGAGGGGCTGGACGCAAGCAGGTACACGCCCCAACCTTCCAGTCCTCAGTGAGTGTGCCAACCATTGTCCCCCTGTTCTTGCACACTGTAAACACCTCTTTGCACTTTGGTTCAACCCCAACTCCTCAGACTCCTGGCCTGGCTGCATGCGTCTGCCCAAAACAACAACAATGCTGGTCATGGTCTCGCACTGATGAATAACAAATGACCTCTATCCTAAGATGATGTTGGAAAAAGATCTAAGTTTAGTCCTGTCTGATTTCCAAATAAATAATCTGTCCTGTTATATGAGACATGAATCACAGACACAGGGAAAGATGACCAAATGCATCCGCTATCTTCATTCAGCTTTCACACTTATGTGAAAGCTGAATGGACACTAGGATGTCACTAGGATTTGATTTTAGTCATGTCTGGGCTTGGTTGATGTAGATGAAACATTACCATACATTAAGCTGTCACTAGATTTTGTGTTATTCTAGTTATATATTTATTTTTTCGAAATACAGTTGTTTTCTCTGTTGCTGTGAATTCTGTTAGAATCAATACCATTCTCATGTCTTTAAGCCCAATATGAAACTAGGGACAGGGGGAAATTTTTAATTTTAGCTGAAAGACAATAACTTTAGGGGAAAATTACAAGAAAACAAACCTAACCCTAAGGACATGTTCATAACTGAGCTCTTAGACTTTGGAGAAAGTCTTGCTATCTGTTCTCCCTGGCTTCTTGTATGAATGCTAAACTCATTTAACTGTCCCCAGACATAAGCTCAGTATGTAGAGACTTGCTGTGATGGTAGCATCTAACTGAAGCTTTTAGCCTCTAAGATTCTGTTTCTCAACTACTTACGATGTAGTAACCATGCACTGTAAGATAATGACAATTCATTAATTTAAACTAGTCCAAAACAGATGCTGAAAAGAAAGAGTAGATTTAAGTTTAATCTTTAAGCACGTACAGGAAAAATTGTGATTTCATACAGATTGCATTTTGTCGCTTGGCTACTATTCCTTGGAGCTGGATTTTAGAATAAAGGACAAGATGGCGTCATAAGAGGAAACATAACATATTTACATGGTTTTACAAATTGATGTTAAAGGAAGCCTTGAAACAAGTCCAGCCTTACTTTTTATTGTAGACTTATTTTCGGTGATAAAAACAATATTGTAACCAACTTTTTTCATTATTATTATTATTATTATTATTATTAGTAGTAGTAGTAGTAGTCGTAGTAGTAGTAGTATAACAAATATAGTTGTTGTATATTTATTTACTTCAGTTATTGTGTGGTCACTGTCACTGTAGTTAATTAGTAGTTAAATCAAAATATATAGCAGTATTTTTCTTTCTGTCAGTGTAATTTTTTAAACAAAATCCATATCTGGGAAGGCATTGCATCATAAAAACAAACCTGGAATATCTATTATATGTGATAGTGCTTCTCATTTGCTACTATTAAACTCTGTTTATCACATGGTCATCACATGCACAAGCTTTGTTATTTTTTTCTTTGAGAAATGACTATATGTTTAGTTCTCCAGTAAATAAAGTAATTGTGGCTTAAAAATTTGTTTTCATTTCCTCCTTCCTTAAAAATACATTTTTATGGTCAGGAAAATTCATATTTGGCCAAAGTGGTATAGAGTTTAATTTCGTCTAAAGTGGTAATGTTTTCTAATTCAATATATATGACTCTACCATCACTTGAGCTTGTAATGTATTTGAAATTAGCCAGAATTCCCAACCACAAAGTTTGTTACAGATAAAGAAGTTATCCCAGTTAGGTCTCTTTTAATACTTTAACCTTAGGCTTAACTGGTTTTGACAGATTTTGTTTGTGTATCTGAATTACTGCTAGCAGTGACTGGATCAAAGACTCTACTTTTTATCCTGTTCATTTTACCTTTCTGTCTTTACAAAGCTTTTCATTGCTTTTGATGACAAGAACAATAACCCTATTATAAAATGTACATCCCAGCAATACATTTACAATATCCTAACCACCCTAGAACATCAAGTGATACACCTGGTACTCCTAGTGAATGTTTTTTCTAACACAACAATATGTAAGCACTTTTAGATGTTTCTGAAAGATGTCTGCCATGTCCAGATAGACATGCTAATTTTATGGGCTTTGCTGTAAGAAAAATTAATATAGAAGTGCTGACCTTCACCTCAAATCTGAGTATGTTTATATCCATATGTACCTTGACTTTGTATAACATTGTCAAACAATAGGGAAAATATGTATAAAAAGGATGCAAGTCCTACACCCATCAACCAGTTCAAATGCAAACACTGTCAAAGACCTTGAAAACCCATTTTGTATGCCGGCTTCTGTCTGTGGTGGGGTTGTGCATGAACACAATATTTTCTGCCACAGTTTAAACAGTTTTGGTTGTTTTATCTCGGAGGGCACCATTTTTATTTTTTTTTTCTCCTTGCTCTTCTCACTACTTTGAAACACTTGGGGCTCAATTGGAAAATGTAATATCACATGTTTTAGGGCACCAGCTGGATTTTGCAACATTTGAAACAAAATCTAATAACAAATAGTGTGTTTTTTGCTCACTATCAATCATATTAAACCACATCACGCAGTCCTTAACAAGCAGTGGTTGAGTGGTGATCTCTTTGTTAATACTACATTCATTTTTTTACATTAATTATTTAGTCATGAATACCAAAGGTTTTGGAGATGGGTGTTAAACTTTCTGATCTGTGTTCTTATTGACATTCTCTAATTTGAAATCAAATGTGCTAAAGTACATAGTAAAAATTTAAAATGAAACACTGTTTAAATACTCAACCCCTTATGATAATAAGAGTGAAAGGCCCTGTGTGGTTACCAACACGCCAGTTTGTTGTTGTCAGTTTTTCTCACCTCCTTGTAATGTAGTCATGCATGAAATTAAAGATTTACACGGGTTCATTTAGTTTGTGATATTCCCTCCTTGTGTGCACCTTCCTAACTGATACATAAAAATAAAAAGTTTCCTGTGTCATCACACCTCTGCATCAAAAATCTGTTAAGGTTAAATAAATAAAGGTATTTGTATGAACCCAGCTTAGGTTACCACGTTGGTGACATTGCAGTGAAATATGATGTGTTATTTTGTATTTGCTTAGCTGACAAAGTATGCAAAGAAGTAATAAACTAAGGAATTACATGGTGCATTATCAGATTTACATGTTCACTAATGACTATTGATGAAACAGGTGTCTTAGTCATAATCTTATAATTCTCATTTCAGCCATCAATGATATTGTTAGCTCTAATTTTCTTTACTTCTCTCCTCAAGTGAGCTGGGTTGTAATTTCTGTTTTGTTGTAGCTGGATTTGTCCTCAGCACCATCAGCGAAGCTTCCCTTTGTGCAGTCCACTGGATTTTAAAATCTCATATTTTCAAATACTTACTTCTTTTGTATTCCTTTCTATAGGTCATCTTCAGGAAAGGTGAGCCCAGAGAGCATTCGTTCAAAGGCATCCCCATCAGAATCATCTGAAGATAGTCATGACCAGCGTGGAAAGAAACCACCCCCAAGTCCAGGGAAGAAAGAGGAATTGTCTTTATACATGAAGACCAAAAGAGCAATAACAAGCAAGAAGTACAGCATTTCCAAACATGAAGCTGAAGCAACAACACCTATTGAACTCATTAGCCGAGGCCCTGATGGACGCTTTGTCATAGATCCCACCGACATAGAAATGTCTGTTAGGCCTCGACGAATTGAGGGCTTCCCCTTTGTGGAAGAATCAGATCTCTATCCCGAATTTCGGCAATCAGATGAAGAGAATGATGATCCCAGGCCACTGCCACCAGTTATGGCCCCCCTTCGGCCTCACCAGATTTCCCCTATCTCCAGCCAGGAATCATACCTACAACCTCCAGCTTACAGCCCTCGTTTCCAGAGGCCTTTTGAAGGTATGACCATCATGGAGAGCAGTCGGCTCCAGGCCACAGGGCAGATCCGAGGCTCTCTCCATCACAGGGCTTTCTATGGCTATCTAGCCCCCCCTGGGGATCATGATCCCCCACCTCCTTTTTACATGCCTGATACAAGTCCACTAAGCTCTGTCATGTCCTCCCCTCCCTACCTTGCTGAAGGCCCTTTCGGTCACCCTATGATTCCTGAAGAAATAGGGGAGGGTGATTACCCACAATATGCTGTTTCTGGTTTCCCACTTCCTCTGACACTCACCTCTTCCTCTCGTTCACCGGAGATTTGGCAGGGACTGGATTTTACCTTTGCAAGTCTGGAGGGGCCCCAATTCATTTTTCCACCACATCATCCTTTGCATCTCCGCCACGACTCTCCCTATCCTCCTCCTCCTCCTCATGTTCTTCCCCTTAGTGCTTTTCAGCCCTCATCCCTTCCAATGCCCACTTACCCAGCTGTTCTGCCATTGGAGGCGCCAAAGAGCCACTCAAGCAAGTCTCCTAGCAAGACCAAGCCTCATGGCTCCCCAGCCAAGCATTTAGCTATGCAAGAGGCACATTTAGGGCAGCTAAGACACAGAAGCCACGGTATGGGTGTGCCAGTGTTGCCTTACACTGATCCAATGGCCCATATTGTCCCTAGCACATTCAGTAGCCTGGACACACGATGGTTTGAAACTACCCCTCGATTTAGTCCAAGACAAGCTCGTAGGATGGATTCCAGCAGACATCAGGTGGTTCTACAGCCCTCCCGTCTTTCACCCCTCACCCAAAGCCCCCTTAGTTCTCATGAGGGCTCTCCAGAGATTGTAGTGCGTCCTCGGCCACGTCCAAGTGTTGCCCAACCTCCTATACCCCCAGAGATGTCTGAGATTACCCTCCTCCCTCCTTCCGCAGCCAGCTTCTCAAGGAGATCTTCCCCCTCCTCCTCACCTGCCCAAGGCCAAGGTAGCAGGAGAGCAAGTCCCAGCTACCGTTCCCAAATGACCTTTGCCACCTCTGCAACCAGCTACCCAGCTTCCCAGTCCCCGTCACCCCCCATGGAAAGCAGCAACATATTTGGGCAGATGCCATCTCAGAGGAGGACTGAGGAGGAGATCCTTCCATCTGAGCCTTCTCCACCCCAGTTGTCAGCTTCAGGGTAGGTGCATTAGGCATGCAGAGAGGGATACCATTTGAGTCATCTGCCCGAACCCATAATGCTTAAATGTGTGAAGTTGCTCTGACATTTTGGTTACTGAAATGCTGTTTAATATCCATCAGTTTTATAAATCATCTCTTTGGCAAATTAGTCTCATTATTTAGTTTTTTTTTCATTGGTTATTACTTTAGTATGAAGAGTGAAATGAAAACTGTATGGTTGAAGAAAAGCCATTGTGATGATTCATTTGATGAGCTCATTAATTAGAAGTTTTCAGTTTAGTCAGTTTGGTCAATGCTGCTTTTCATGTCAGACATCAATTTAGAGGTGTTCACCCATTAAATCTGTGAAGCAGTGTCCCAAAATAATTGCCTTAAAAATGCATTTTATTTTCTAATGAAAATACCTAAAAAGTACAAATTATAAATGGAAAATAGTTGTTGAATTGTTAATTAAATGCATTTGCTTCACAGATTTCCTTTCAGACCTTTTGGGGCTATAGTCCATCCGGATGAAAAATACAAGAGTGTACTTTGTAATTTGTTTGGCATTAGCCCCTAAATGCCTGGGAAACCACAGGATCCCTGTTTTTCCATCTCTATCATGCGTTACCCTGCTTTCACCTAACAGGAGGAATCCCATAATATCCATCAAATTGATTCCCCAGACAAAACAAACACCCATTGTTATGTCTAGCTCCAAGCCTTTGAAGATGCCTTTATCATGCGGAGGGATGCTTTAAGAAGAGTTCATCTTGGCAGGCCCTGCGGCCCATCCTCGGCCTTAGTAACCTGACTGCATGATCAAATCTCCCTTACCTTCCAACCTCTCAGATTTTGTCCTACCCTACTTCCCCTTCCCTTTCTGTAACCCTACTCTCCCAAACCTCTCTAATTGCCCCCAGGACACTTTCAGGTCTGAACACCAAGGGGAGGTTGTTGGGCAAAGTGTGTCACAGGGCCTGTCCGCTTCTCATGTACTGCAATGTCTCCATCATTATGAATTAGGGGCAGTATGGTGGTTCTTGATGACTCCTGGAGTCTTACCTGCTTTGTTTTTGATTGATCTCAGCTATCTGGGCAGCGTTGTTGTGACCAGGTCCTCTACACCGCAATAGGTAAGGGTTGGATCCATGTCTGAAAGGGGGGGGTTAGCAGGTGGGACTTTTTTGATCACCTCGTCCTTTAAAGGGGAATACAAGACTTTGAGTCTTTGCTTGATTTGTTCCTTCCTTCAGTCAACACGTATAGTTTATTTCAGTTCTTTCCTTTGTCCTTTTTCTCAAAGTAGCTATGCATTTTAAGTTCTGCAGTCTTCAGTACATTATGCATTCTGACTGATATGCATATTCCATCTGTTAGCTAAAGTAATAGATTAGGTCAGAAATGTATCACCAACATGATTTCATGCTTGAGTGGTTTGCTAACAGACTGCATTCACATACAAATTTGTTATTTGTCAATAACACCTCACTATAGATAAATCTTTCTCTGGATTACACACAAAAAATACAACAGTAATATCATGAGCCTCAACCAATTTATATTCATTCAAGCATTTACTGATTATTTGTTTCAATATTCTGAAAATTAGCTCAGAAAATGTCATCAATAATATCTAATACATCTGAGACTGTTGCAAAAGCCCAAGAGCACATCTGATCCAGACAGAATTGAACTATCCTCAGCAAAATTGTTCCAAGCTTCAGACTCCAAACAAACACCTTCAGTCCAGAGTTAAACCACACTGACTTTGTGTCCTAAATGTCACAGCCAAAAGTTAAATAATTGTCAATGCAGAAGCAAGCCTATATAAAAAAATGTCCCCTTTAATTTGCTAAAGATATGACAGTGGACTGAAAGTTGATGGTATTTTACACAAGCTCAGTCTCAACTCATTTACTTTTTGAGTTATCCTAATGAGGCCTTGCCTCTGCACCATAACACAGATCAATGTACTTAACATTCAGTTAGTTATCTGTGTGCCATAATTGAGCTGGAAAATTGCCATTTTCTCATTCAGTCCACTTATAATCAATGGACAAAATCTGCTCCCTCTGCTTAACTGTCATGTTGGTTGGAAATGCCCACTGCTCTTGCTTTGGCTGCAGTAGACAAAAGCTTTGTATGTGACACCGTGGCATGGGCTAATGTAAATAGTGTGTGACTTACTTTTTGATACAGTGGCTTTTATGCTTAGCATGTTTTTACAGTATTTCAGAAATGCCAAACAAAATATCTTCAAAATTAAACATGGCTCCAGGATCTGTAGCACAGCTCCTCAATGCCATGGACGAATTGTATTTTTCTATGAACTGTATTTATAAAATATATATATTCACTGAGGTACTAACGGCCACAATGCAATTTAAGCGCCACCTACTGCTTGGTTAAGCGTAGTAAAAGCATCTCTGTGGCCAAAGTTCAAAATGCACTTTGGACACAATGGTGCTCTGACTGCTCGCATGTTGGTGTGGCACAAAGATAATGGGTTTAAGACTGCACTTGTGTTGCATTGTGTCTGAACCATCAACTCATACAATATCTTTATAAATAAAGAGATTAGGTTTTGGGAAATTACTGTAACTGAAGATGCAGGCCTTTGACTGGAAGTCCATTTTAGTTAAAATTTAAGTTATAAAGATATTATGATGGTGATAAATTACCTATGAAAAAGAAATCATAGAAAAGTCTTGCTATATTGAAAACATATTACAAGCACAACTTCAGACCTTGTTATGAAAAAAGTTGTGTTTCTTATTGAACAAAGGTTGAAGGTTTCTTTCTAAATTTTATTTAAGTGGCAACATATTACTTACACAAATGTACATTTAGATCCCATTTTTTAAAACCAATTAAAAAAGGTTTTGGCCCTAAATTTCTTTGTTTATTGTTTTTGTCCTTTCATCTTTTTAAGTTATTTCCTGTTATCTCATTTGAACTTTTATATCCAGTAATGCTAGGGAAATATAATATCACTTTTGGTACACAGATTGAACTCCAGTAGAACCGAAACAGAACTTGTGCACACTCCTTCCCACTCATTAGAGTGCCATCAAGTTTAAGCACTGCCCACCTACCACTACCTTCTCTATCCCCCAGGTCTTTTCCAGTAAGCAGCTGATAAATACTGATCCCTATTCCTTCTTCACTGTTGAAATTGTAGTTGACTACTTACCACCAATTTAACCTCAAAGCCACATGTAAAGTAGAAATTCTGGTTTGTGTCACCAGTTGACACCCATTTTCACCGGCCAAGACAGAATGGAATGCACTGTGAACTGCCTAGCTCCAGGCTTTTGCTTCCCAATGTGTGGTTAAGGCACAGCAATCAAAAATAAGACTTGCTTATGCAAAGAATACAGTCAATGTGTACCTCCTTCTCTCTCTCTCTCTCTTTAGCCAAGTGGTAAGCAATCTATTAACCATCTTCCTTAGCTCAGCCATCGTGGTAGGCTCCCTTGCCTGCCTGTCTATTGTCAGGGATTGAAAGTGAGACAGTTAGATGCCAGCCTTACTCAGAATGTTTCTGGTATTCAGAATGAACAATAAGAGATCTGAACTACATGCAGTAGATGAGACAAAAAATAACTTTCAGTGAACCAATTGATGCTGAAGCCTGAATGGTGAGGGACCCTTAACATACTATTCCTACAACTCATTATTTGTACCCATTACCCAACAAGATGTTTAACTGATATCCAGCTACCCTAGTAATCCTGACCTTCTCCTCTCTGTCAGTCTGAAGATTGGACAGTCGATTTAAAGGAACAGCTGGTGTAGTCAGTGCTTGTACAACTTATTACTTCATTTATTTAATAAGGGTCACAAAGTGAAAGCGCATGAGTTACAACCAAGTAACGCTGATTATTCAAAGCATTAAGCAAATATGCTATTTTAGGTGGGTATATTCAACAATTTATTTTAGTGTCTTTTGTTTTTCTGTACTATATACATCATTACAAGGTGTTGCATACTGTATATTTATGAAAGGATGGTCTATGTGGACACTCTTCCACATAGACATTCTTTATTCTCAGATGATCATTTTTTACAAAACTTTCTTAGCATTCTCCTCAAGCGTGACACATTCTGCCATTAATATTTTACAGATGCTTGTATTTTATGACACCAATTAAAAATATTTTGGACTCCAATCTCCAAGAAATATTTTGTAATATTGGCGTTATGACGTCATATTAAGCTGTGTGTCCACTGGGAGCCATCATTCACAGCTCATTTTTGCATTAACAGATAGCAGAAATGCTGTTGCATGTTTCTGGTGGTGATGAAAGCTTAGCATGTAAAAAGTTCTCTGCAAACTAGTTAATAAAGGTTAAAATATATATCAGGTTGATTCAGAAATGCACCAGCTTTACCTGCAACCAGCAATAGGGCATTAGTAGGAAACATTACCAGCACTTCCCTCAGCATCTCTTTAGCCAAGTAGCAAAGGCAGATTCCTGGTGGACACATGGCCTTAATTCCCTGTGTAAAGCATCTGTATAGAGCATGAATTAAAGCATCTTCTATAAGTATACGATTGCACTTGTAAGCTTTGACTGCAGAACAGTTCTCACTACTATGTGAAGCAAGTGTCCTGCCAAAACAGCTTATGCACTTCTTTATCCTAAGGAACAAATATTTTGCCAAGGGCTTGCAGAAGGGGGACACACGGGCTCGAAGACCCCAGTGTTTG
Source organism: Acanthurus tractus (assembly GCA_029783725.1). NCBI lineage: Eukaryota > Metazoa > Chordata > Actinopteri > Acanthuriformes > Acanthuridae > Acanthurus > Acanthurus tractus. The sequence continues at coordinate 700,336 of JAQNCA010000006.1, forward strand.
AGTGGACTGCCCAATGAAGTGCTTTTTGAATGTATTCCCCTTTAAAGTCGTGTTCCATGTGCAAACTGCCATGCATGCCATCGCTAAATATTGCTCCTCCGTTTCAAAAAAAGAAACAATTATATGGATAAATTCTTGTTACATTTGTTGTCTTAGTGCTTCGCTTTTCTTTGGCTTATTTTTCATTATGTGACTGTTCCCGAGTAGTCATTTCCCCTCCCGCCATCTCTCCCCCTGTCAGCATGGTGAAGCCCATTGTAGACAGTATCCATGTCTATGAATACATATTGATGATGCTTTGTTGCTCAGCTGTGATTCTCCCCCTCTACTAACGACCCTCGGTTTTTCTCTGCAGCCACGATGGGAAGATGGCCTCTCTGTAATGCTAATTGTTTTCTGTGCCTTGAGAGAATCAAGTGTGTGTTTGTGGCAGATATCTGTGGGCTGCCAAGTCAAAAGTGCCTCCATGAATGAGAAGGAGGTCTGTAGATGCTATCATGAGCAGCTGAAAAATATACACTCCACAACAAGGAAACATTTGCACCTGTTATTTTCAGAGTGGGATATGTTATTTTTTGAAGAATGGCACAGCCTGCAAACACAACAACTTTTCAATTACAAAGTCTATATTAGGTTAAAAAATTCCAAATTTTTTGAGTATTTTCCTCTGAAACCAACAGTGCAAGTCTTTTTAAATGTTGTATCTTCTCAAAAACTATACTTACTGTTCTACTATACATCATGAGGTACATGAATAGGTTGTTTCAAGGACTGTGTAACACTTTGCTTTTCTTTGGACAAAGATTGTTTGGATCAATTTGAGCAATTTAACCTAGATGTCCCCAGTGGGAAATTAAATTTCAAGGAACAGATTTAAAAATACCATCTGGATGTCTGAACTAATTTTGTGAAACATGATTGTCATTAATCGTAATGTATCTGTTAGCTGCTAATCCAGATGATGTACCAGGTTTTGGAAATAGTAGAATTGATCACTTTGGTCTTCAACCTTTGAGTAATAGCATTTGCTGTATTTCAGAGTACAGCTTTTTAGGTGTCTCACATTGATCCTTTGGCAATGTGCTGCACCTCTTGCTTAGCACGAGCAGTGCTGTTTTGAGACTGTGTGGGTTTCTGGTTTTGTTGCGCTCCGTAGTGCAGAAACAAAGTCCACTGGCTTCATCTGGCATAGAGTTACCCGTTTTCCCCTCTCTCTGTTCTTTATCCAGAAAACGTCGAGGTGCGCCGAGTGCCCTTTCGGGGTCTGAGAGGATTGATGCACTGAGATACCAACGTGTTAAAAAGGCCAAGAAGATGACGATGAACAACAATAACTCCAAGACCAGAAAGAAAGCAGGTGTGAACTCTGGTTCTGTCTTTTCCTTCCTTTTCACACAGTGATATGTGTAAAAAACTTGCCTCGTAATGACCATGGGTAAAATGCATTCTGAACTGCATCACATTCAAATGTAGAATCAGTATGTTACAATTTTTCCCATTGGCATTTCTGTCCGTGTACCTGTAGTTTTACTCATTGGATATAGATTGTAGGTTATGTCTATAATTCAGCTATAATGACGAATTTTAACCTTTTTTTGCTTTACTGTGTTTAATGAAGTTATGAAAGCTGTTCATGGACCACTTGGATCAGGAATGGCATCAGCCGGGCCGCCGTTTAGCTCACTCGATAGCGCACGCGGCCCATATACGGAAGGCTCAGCCTTCCAAGCGGCGGTCGCGAGATCGATTCCGGCTCTGACCCTTTCCACATGTCTTCCCCCTCTCTCTCTATCTCCCCGTTTCAACTCTGTCCTGTCCAATAAAGGCGAAAAAGCCTCAAAAAATATCTTTAAAAAAAAAAAGAAGGAATGGCATCAGCCGAGCCTTCCTGAGGTGTCATCTCTGAACATGAGCACTGACAGTGATAGTATGATGTCATCAGTCACTGCGTTTTAGCCAAACTGCTCTGGTGGTTAGCAGTACTTAGGAAAGATATATTTTAGAATGGTTTAATTTCATATATTTCAGTGGCATAAGGGTTGATAATTTTGTCCCCACTAAGGATAAAATTAATTTAGAAGAAGCAGGGATATAAAATCTAGAGGAAGGAAAATCCCCCTCACTTCCTCGACAAACAGCACCCTGCTGATGTCCATCACATTTACTGGTTGATTTTAGCTCCAATCAGTTAAACTAATTAATTTAAGGATTTCAAATTACATGCACCATCATATATTTACAACTAAAATTGAAAAATGTTAACTTTTTTAAGGCTAGGTTATAACTAGCGTTACAGCTAACCTTAGCTCTCTACAGTGCAGATTTGCTTACATGAACTAATTCGTGACCTTTCTAAACTGAGGTTACACTCTGTGTTAATGTTATACTTATGTGAATTCACCAAAACATTCTAACATGATTTCTTATCCAGCATTTCATAGTGACCTTATCTAATGCTAGTCTTGTTGGCCATGTTTTATTTAAAAGCTAAAACGTAAAATATTGAGAATGTGTAAAATGTATTGACTTAATTAATACAGATATAACACCAACCTGTTGGTACCTGTTATTTTAGAAAATAAAGACAGGTTGAAAAGTTAGGCTGAGACACTAACATACATAACTTAAGCCAAAGAAACTGGGGAAGTATGTGTAAAAATGTGTGTAAAAAAACATAAAACAAATACTAATTGATACTTTCCAAACTTTTGCAGCCTTTGCCCATTTATAGTGGGCAGCACAACTGACTAACTACAATACACATGAAGCCCCAATGCACCTAGTCTAAAGCATTTAATCATTTTTTTCTACAAACCTCAATTCCTATAGCATAAGTTGCTTTAAGATACTGGGCCCTATTGTACACCCGGCGCAAATGCGGTGTGCCAGTGGCGCAGGTGTCATTTTTGCCACAAGTGTACGATAGCAAACCCACTTGCACCGGGTCTGTGAGCCAAGGAGCGGGAGGTTTGAGAATTAAGGCTGAATGGAGGCGTGTCCTGGCACGTTTGCTACCTTACACCTGGCACATTGAGGTCAAATGCACCAGTTTAGACCAGCCAAAACCTGGTCTAAATGGGTGTGCAGATGTTAAACAACATTTATTTGATCTAAAAAACAAGGATTTAATTAAAATGATCTATAGCATAAACCCTGCGCAAAGAGTTCTGTCTTCTCACCGCTGAATTGCCTTTCTTTGTTTGAATTTGATATCATATCAGCTGAAAGAAAAACAGTCCGTCAACCATTAATCACCACATGTATTCTTTTCACAAATGAATTTCATTTTCAAATGTGTGCCTGCATGCCTGCCTACGTGCGCGTTTGCCTGTGCAGGCAAAAATATATTGTTGGAATAGGGTTGATTTAAGATTTGACGATATGATTTGATTTAAGGGGGGAATTAACTGAGAGCTGTGTGACACGATACATTTATTGAGCTTTGTCCCTGCTCAGCCGAAAAAATGAATGAATGAATGAATGAATGAATGAATGAATAAATAAATAAATAAATAAATCCTTGTAGCTCAGCCATTTGAGCTGGGTGTACGATAGCAATACGCCTACGCCACTGGCGCACGGCAGAACCAGTCTTTAAAGGGAATGAGAGCGAATTGATTGAGTCATGCATTTTTGGCCAGAGAAACACCCATTAATTGAGGAGATTATTCTACACAGCTGATTGGACTATCGGCTCTGCACCAGTGGCGCATTGAGCAGGGAAGAGCAGGATTCCTCTGCTGCTCCTGGAACAAGGTGGCAAAAGTTGACCTGGAAACTCCCCTGAATACATTTTTAAACTTTCCCCACCTAATGTGCCAGTGGCGCACGGCGGAAAGTGCAAGATAGGGCCCACTGAGTTACTCATATCTACAACCAGCAGACCATGTCGAGCAGATGGCATGTCATTGGATGGACAAAAATATCTTTCAAAACATTTTTCTCATTAACTTAGAAAAGGGTCCTAATCTAACTGTACAAAAGGGTTTTTGTTTTGTGTTCAATCAATCAGCTTTAACATAGAAAAGTAATCAAATGTAATAAGTTACACTATTTTCTTGAAGAAATTTGTTGCATTACCTATTACATTTTTGATAAGGTAATTAGTAATCTATAACCTCTTACAGTCAAAAAGTAACCCTCTCAATGATGTCCTTGTCACCTGCATGTGCTCAAAGTTTCTCATCCACATCTCACCTTATGTCCCCACTAACCACAAAAGAAGGTTTTGATGTTTGATCTACCCCTGGCAATCTTTTGTTACTATGTCCAGACATTCAGCATTCATTATGTCCAAGGTGGATATCTGATTATATGGCCGCTGGTCATTATCTTTTCATCTCAACAAGAACAATAATTCTTCTTTAGGGTTCAGGTTTTTTTTTAATTATTATTTCTTACTAGTTATATTGGATTTTTAAATTTCATAGCAATCATATTTAAACATGCAAAATGAAGCATAAATACTATTACATACAGGAAATAGGTTGAAACAGCCTATCTGGCGTGTAAAAAAACTTCCCACAAGGGCCTTTAAATTTGACTATTTAATATGCACTTGGTACAAATGTCAGCATGGCTATTGAACAGAATTACCTTTTATCTTTCACTGTGAGTTCTGGCAGCAATGACCTGTGTTTTATGTGCCCTCCACCAGGTGTCTCCACCTCTCAGACCCAGCAGGCCTACACCTCTCAGGTACTCCAGCCCGAAGAAGCTCTCTACCTCCGCAAGAAGAAGAAACGGCCCATCCTCCATGACCCATATACTCGCTTCTCTGCTCTGCTGTACCGCCGCCAACCCCGGGAGGACCAGAAGGCTATTTTGGCCAGCATGGACAACATAGACCTAGACCATGCCACCCTCCTTTAAAAGCCAAGGTGACAAGGTCACAAGGTCACAACCATGCAAAATGTCCCTGTTTCAAAATAAAAATAGCTACACCCAGATGAAAAAAAACAAAACCATCTATCAAACATATTTTTCAATTACTATTCTTAAAGGGTTATAGCCCTCAATTGCAGCATTCAGATTTAGTACAATCTGTAGCTATGCCATGGGTCAGTTCAATCTGCATTAGTAAGCATTCTGCCATGATGACAAGCTAATCTGTGGCAACAGCACATGTATTTTAAAGAATCAGAAAGCAGTTGTGAACCCAAAAATAAATTTTTATGGTCTAGAATTATTTTCACCACAAAAAAGTAATAATCATGTCTAAGATGCTGACCCCAATCTACTGTCTGTTAAGGGGCAGCATTGGTGATTGGGATGGCATCACAGATTGGAGTTCTGGTTCTAAGGCTTTCCCTCTGAGAAAGTTTTGATTATTTTACTAGTACTAGTGATGCCCAAATAAATCAAGAATTGTCTGTGTATGCTTCAATCAAGATCATCCCCTTTGAAAATAATGGACAAAAATTTTAGATTTATACAGATTAAGATCAAAACAGCTGCCACAGTTTTTTTCAAAATTTTACTCCAGTGCAAAGAGATTAACACAAAAAATAAATGATTGCAAGTTCCTGTTTTTTCTCATTTTTTAATATCCTACTTTTCTTTCCCCAGTTTTATGTTTTTTTACTCAAAAGCATTCTCTAGGCTTGCATCATCTTTCTTGTGCTGAGCCAATCCTCTACCTGGGTCACCGTTTACATCACCTTTCACGGGATCCTCTTTCGCCAGCAACGTTTCTAATCTGCCGAGAAACTCACCTCACAAATATGGGTCTTCTCACTTCCTACCAAGTATACCTCAGAGCACAGGACACGAGACCACACAACCACCAGAATCAGCCAGCAGAACAAACTAGCCTTTTTTCATGTCTATATTGTGTTTCACCTGCTTTTCTTTAAATAGCGTATTCTAGATTCTCTCATTCTTCTGCTTTGCTAGATGCACTGTATAATTTGTCACATTAGCATAAAAATTCACCTCAACAATCTGCCCATTTTATTTTGGAAATGATGAGGATGTGGGCTTTAAGGAATATCTAGCAAACAAAATCACAACTCTTCACTACTATTTGGTCTGCGGAAGGAATTTTATTGGCTTACACTACATGTTACTCCTTAACGAACAGATGTCAGAAGTTATTTACACACCAGGGGCTTATTATACTTATATAGTTCACACTCTTTTAACAAACCAATGACAAACAGCCATTCAGTCACTCTCATTTATTCCATATAAAGTCATTTGATTGCTCCAACTAACTGCTCTGTCTTCAGCTTTTCATATCTATAACAGTTTGCACTGGAGCAAAATCTTGTCCATTTTCTTAGATTTGTGTCTGTTTCTGTACATCTCCTCCAGTTCTTGTACTTTTGGTAGTGTAGAGGGCCTGAAAATCTTATTCTGAAAGAACAATGTTATGCCAGAAACAATTCTATTCAAAAGCAACAACAACCATACCTAGAGGAGGATGAGATTTTGTGCCATAGTATATGATAGTATTTTTTCATACATATTAGAGGGCATAAAAAAAAATAATGGCTTTGTTTAGCCTTAACGGAGCATTTTGGGCGGCTGCCTTCTTCACCTTTGTCGAACATTTATTTCTATTTTCTATTTTTTGTGTGTGTGTGTGTCAAGTACCCGCCTCTTTTTTTTGCCATTTTCTTTTAATAGCCTTTATATATTTTCTTTGTTTGTGTGCTTGTCTTTAAAATCGATGCTGCGAATACAGTCATCCCCTGAGAAAAAAATTTGTGGTTTTAAAGACAAGTTGAAGTGAGCCAAAAGTTTTTGTTGAATGAAACAATGATATTAGCAATTTTGTTTACATGATGCTAAGTTTTACTTTGAAATATTCCAGTGACCATGATAATTAAATTTGCCTGTCTGACTGACATGGAGATGTGGCTACTAAGGGGCTAAATATGTTAACAATTCTATTTGATAAGGAAAGGAAGTGCCATAACATCAGAAATCAACTGTATCATACATCACTCGTGCTGTAGCTCAGGCATATTTTAGATTCAACAACAGATGGGTGTGTACTGTAAATGTTCAAGCTTTTGTTGCTGTCTCTTTCAGTTTTGCTCAACAGGTGCTCAACTTCTAAAGAGGTTGTTTTCATTTGTAGAGTAACATATCATGGGCTCCTAATATGATAAGAAAGCTGTCTTTGATCCGTTTTCGAGTGTCTTTGCACATAGGTATGTTCAAGGGCAATGTGCAGTTTTTGTATTTTTATTTATTTGTTAGTTTTTACTGTGATTTTGAGAAGATTCTGGCACAGCTGCAACTCCAACATAGTCTTCTACATTCTACATTCTACAATATAAACCACCAAATTTGGTTGCTTTGATTTTTCCACAATAAACGCTTGCAAAAGGAGCAGCTTCAACATAAAAAGTCAGCTGTTTTTTCCTCTAATGTCTGAATTTTAAGGTGCAAGAAAAGTAAAAAAAAGACTTGATTTTTTTTCATACACATCTGTTTAATAAAGCAGGGAATACTTAATCTCCTGAGAGTAATCACAATACAAGGCAAATGAGAGAAACAAGCAAAAATAATTTGAATAATGACCATATCCAGCATACTGAAAAAAGGTTACAAATGCATTGTGCAGATGCAGTAGGATATCTTAAGTCATTAATAAAACAACAGTTTTAGTAAAGAAGCTAGTGCCTTTATTTATGACAGAGTTATTATGTCTCCAAAGTTGGAGCATGTGGTTGCTAACAGTTAAGCACTGAGTCTGTGTCAGTACATTAAATGCACTTATTGTGGAAGAAACTTTGAACTACAGTTTATAAAGATTTAATGTTAACATCTGTAACTAAAGTGAAACCACAATCTTTACTTCCAAAGATGACAAAGTCAGCATGAGAGTGGAACACCTACATCACTGATCAGTGACCAACCCCCTACACAACTGCCCACCTATGTGACTGTGTTGGTATCTGAAAGTGTGCAGATCAAATTTTGCACAGTCTATTTAAACAAGAAAGGGAATAAGAAACTACCATGTGACCATGTCACACCAACATTACATTTTTGATAAGACACTAACTGAGGAAACTAACTAAAACCATCTCACCATAGGTGCTAAAACAGTTGTGTCAAACAGGAGCTCTTCTTGCAGTCTAAGGTGCTAAGCAAACCATGAACTAATGCTGTGCTAATGAATGCTCCTTCCATATTAATGATAACAAACTTTTTCAA
>JAQNCA010000006.1:708607-726564 GCA_029783725.1 Acanthurus tractus
GATAACAAACTTTTTCAATTGTAATTGTTGTCTTATTGTATTTAAGATTTTTTTTATATATAAAGAAAAAAGGCCTCACTGCTGCCTTTGCTTCACAGAATCTGTGGTTTGAACAGTGCTTCTCAAACTGTGAGGTGGGCATGGATGGCCAGAACAGATCATACACTGAAACTGAGTTGAGTGAATATAATTTATGAAGGGAAAATTAACAAGAGTTTGCTTTTGTGCTGACTTTTATTTCACTAAAATTCCACTTTTTTATTAGTTGCTTCACTGATCATTCTTTACAACTGATGAAAAATGAAGGGTGGAGCAGGAGTGTGAACTTCTTCGGTCATGCCCAAACGTTTGAGAACCGCTGAGCTAGAAGATGTTTGTTGGAGTGGTGGTTGAATTCAAAATCACACTGAAAGAGAAACAGGGACCTCTTCTTCCATAAAAACCTTAATATGGCATACCTACAGCAATATTTAAAAAATAAATATATCTAAACAAAACCTGCAGGCACAGTGATGCATGTTTCTTTAATGTATATTGTTTTTATGCCATAGAAAGGTATATGTTAGATATAAGAAGAAGAGTGCCAAAGTTTCCTTTCAAAAAGACACTTTGGGTTATTGAATGTTTCACTGCAGACCTTCTGATGTTTGTGTCACTGTGGGTCCTGTTAGCAGAGCCCTGAGGGAATTATTGAATGAATGATGGCACTTAGTTTGTTTTCTTAAAAGACTGATATTGTACTTTTTAGACTAGCATGATAGACAGAAGTCATTTCATATAACACTGTGTATAGAAAGGCAAACACACTGAAGGGACAGAATGGTTACCATCAATAACAATGAATTTCCCCTATTGGGATTATGGCTGTTTTTATCATTACAACAAAATAGGCGAATTTGGAATGTGGCAGTGCATAATTCTGGCAGAGAGTTTCCAATTAATTCTAACAAATCATTTTGTTTTTTTAAACTTCCTTGATGGTGCCCACTATGGTAGACAACTACATTGTCCTCACAATACAATCTTTATCAGCTCAGTAGTAAAAGATTTTGAATTGGAATCAACATTAGATCAGTAAAATACATGTCTAAAAGATAGTTTATAAGAGTTTAAATCAAGAATTTAAACAAAAATAACAGAATTACCAGTACTAGCTTGAAATTTACATGCTGCACCAACATATTGTTCTTACAAACATACCCACCATATTGTTCTTATTGTTGAATAATTCACTTTCTGCAAAATTATAATTAATGCACTTTACAATCTTGACACTAAACATGTTTTTTTGTGATGAATTATTCCACATTTAACATAGACAAATACCTAAAATAAACAAAAGATTCTTTATTGAAATTTGTAGATATGATTAGTCTATATATTGTACAATGTAAAATAAGAAATTGCATATTTTATTAAAATTTGGGCAGTAATATGCATGCATTTACACAAATTAATACAAAGTATATTTCATTTTTTTTTTCAGTATGGAAGTAGTTTTTATGTAGATGCTGCTGTGACTGTGTTGGTAAAGCCAGTATATATATTTTCTTAGTTAAAGAGTGAAGTCTTCCTTAGAGCACAGTGGAGGTGTGGTTCCAACCACAGCATGTGGAAATTCACAGGGGGAGCCTCTCCATCACCTCCAAAATGCTTTAGGGAAGCCACATCCTAAATGATCAACTAACTGAGCTAAAGCAGTAAAATGTACATTGGTCTGTACAAAGTGATGGCTCACCTGTATGATTTTGTTTTCCTGTTTTTTGGTTGAAAATATCGAAAGATGAATACCGTGTATAACTGAATATACCAACTAAGACGAAACCCCTCAAATATCAAAATTTAAAGTCACAAGACAGCGCTTTAGAGCAGCAGTGCTGGGAAATTGTTGCTGCGTGCGACTGTGCAGTTGAGTTATCACCAAGGGCTTTAAATGAGACTTATGTGAAATACGGACAGTGTGAGCCTGATGGGTGAGGTGTCGTAATGAGGCCAAGGGCAGGGTCAGATCTGCCTCAACAAAGAAGTACTGTATACCTCTTTATGTGCCACTGAGAAATGTGTCCATGTACATAATGTATAGTGAAAGATATTATGGTATTTACATTTAAAGGCTACTGACAAAAATTGCCATCACCAGAGTAAAACATTCTGTAGCTGTTATGTGTGAGAAAAGTGTGGAAGCAGTGACTGTTAAGTTTAAAAATGATTTGAAGCAAAAGCCTGTGAAACAGCTTTGCTTATCTGAAGGTAAAATGGAGTAGTAAGGCTATGAAATTGACTGTAAAATGCTGTCTTCCCAGTGGTGCACTGGAAAAAAACACATGCAGCACTGAAATACACAATGATACTCTAAAAAATAGCACTGCTGTTTACTCATTCCGTCTTAAAATTAACCTAATTAGAATGACTGGAGTTTCAGTTGCATTAAGATGTAATAAAAGCACATGCCATGCAGCTGAATAAGTTCAGCAGATATAAAGCACTCAGAAATGTCTCTCCATGATGGGGTACATAAGGCAGGTAGAATTGCTTTTTATTACTTCAGTGATTTCTCTATGTTGATTTTTTTTCCCACATTAGATGAGAGTTACCTCACAAACTTTAGTCTGGGGCAAAATTTAAATAATGCAATTTTGATGCTATATTTGTCAAACTATAGTCAGACTTGTGTTACACACAGTTCAATTGAATCAAATTTAGACAATGACTGATTCTTTATGAAATACCCTAATTTAAAATGATTGTGGATTATTTACCACAATGAGGGGAAAGTCTAATTCACATACACACATTGTATCCTTGTCATGAGCCCCCTATAGCGCTCCACATTTCAAAAAAACAGTGATGATTTGCAGTTGATGGTAATGTTCAAGACTCTGAAGTAGCAAAGAATTAGTTATGTTTGTGATAAAGAAAAAAAAATCAAATTTTTTTGACTCATTAAAAACTATTTGTAAAGAAAATCTCAGTACTGTATCACTCTTGACTCTTGAACTGAGAACAACAAGAGTCTAGCTTTGGTGTCGTTCTGCTCCGGCTTTACACAAGTTAAGATGCATTAAAATATTTATCATTGTATTGTGGAGGATGTTCACACTTTTGCCATGTTGAATAGGCTTAATCCCATATGCTGAGAACCTCTGGTGCTAACATGTGCTGTGCAAGAAAAAAAAAGATTACAATATTTTATTTTTTACTCAACAAACCATGCTTAGTTGCTGTGGAAACATATATAAAAAAGAAATATCTCTGCCCTCTGAGCTCACTACATCTGACACCTAAAACTGCCATATCATATTTCTTATTTCCACCAAAAAAGCTAAAAAATTTCTATGACAGTTTTAACCCATATAAACTATTTACATGTGTGTTGTGATACAGAGTTTAATCATGTCTTTGAGTTATCAGTTAGAAAAAATAGACTAATAGACTAATTAAAAAAATATATGGATATTTTGACCCACAATACAATATTATCTTAACATTTTGGCCACAAACTGCCATTGATGCAGTGATATAAACCACAAAAGTTGTCTTTAAATGAAATAATAACTATAATGGTTCTCATTGTCCATCAGACTTTGAAAGTCTCTTATAGGAGACATTTTCTATGTTGTCAGGTAAAATCCTTCACAGAAAAAGGGAGTATCTTAATTGATACTTTTTCGAGGAAATACAGGCCAAATCGCAGGCAAATCAGATGACAAACCAAAACGAGAGCTATGGCAAAAATCCAATTTTACTGACAGGAAGGACAAATGGAGGCAGAGACCATTCAAAGTACATTTGAGACTCAGCCTAGCTCATTTCAAATTAATCTATGTCTGTAATGCAAATCACTGCAGATATTTGCAATTGTTGGTAAACAGCATATTGGATAAAAGTAATGAAATAATATATTAACTTTTGTTCAACCATAAGTGTAAAAAAATGAATTACAAAATTCCAATTTTTTAAAAGTGTTTCATTACACCATGTAAATAATATATGAAATAAGCATACCTTGTCATATATATTTTTTTGTAGAAAGAAAAATGATGTACATCAACTATATTGAAGACCGAGTGGGAGCTGAGTAGTATAGGGTCTGCCTCAGTGACACACTATAACATGATGTAACAAACCGATGTCTATATGTGAGTGATGGAAATCTTCTAAATGCTAGACACTAGTTTAAGAATTTAACATTACAGAGCCAAGAAATATAGATTTAAAAAACAAAATATATATATAAATATACATATTATATATATATATATATATATAGTCATGAAACCAAAATGGTTATATGAATATCTATATTTGGGGACAGTACTTGTTTTCAAGAATGTATAAGTCTATATTCTATTATTTTTATATCCATTTGTTGCTTCATACTGTAGCAATGCAGAATCTTACACAAAGTAGAGAACTATGACGTCTGTCTGACGCTTTCAGTTGTGTACAAAACAAAAAGAATGGTGCACCAAAATTGCAGTCACTGTACTGTATATCTCACTGTCTATTACACAGAGACTCAGAGAAGGATACAGCAAACTAGTTATAGCAGCGTCTATTTGGTGTGGATAGCAAATGTAATTGTTGAATATTGTGTGCCATTATATGAACACACTTATCATTTGTTCTTTTGGGGACAAGGACTTAGCTCCTTGCTAGTCTGTTTATTTGATGTTGGTTGTTTTTTGATCAATCACTGGGCTGGCTTCTATAGTTACACATTCATCTTTTAAAAAAATTCTTCGGCATGAAAGAATGGTGAGAATCTTTTTCCCTACTATGGTGCTCTCTTGCAATCTGTATCACAGCAGGGCACATAAATATATTATGTATGATCATGTAATTCACAAACTGTGCATATAGAAATGCTTCACAATGTATATTTACTGTAACAGACACAGTGCTTCATGATGCTGCTTTGAACTGACATATGGGGATCCAAATGTTTACTTGTGGTTTGTTTTTGGATAGAAACAGAAGCATGTGCAAGTTAATGCGATGAGCATTCTGTTGCCTTTCATTTGAAATTGAAGGTTGAGCATTGCAGCAGCTGCTAAAAGTAACTCCAGACATTGGTGACACCCAATTCAGTGCTGTACATTGCCAAAAAACACGTCATATACATTCTGACAACTGGTGCTATTTCAAACTGTCTGTGGTGCTTTTTTTAAGTTAGTTATTTCCTTGCTTCAGACAAAATGTAGCTACACAATCCTGTACTGTACTGTAGGTTGGCATTTGGCCAGTAAGTCATTATGTGACATAGTAAGGTCATGGTTTCCTTTGGCTGCTGTTGTTTTCAGGGTATACACAGGTCAGATAGGACTAACAATTCAAGAAGGAAATTTTAAAGCAAGGAAATTAAATTTGACATTAATTTGAACACATGTCATGAAGATTTTCTTGGGATTAAGTTTACAGTTTCTTGTTAATTTTGGTATGAACCTCATAGTGCTTCAAAGTCTTGTGTGTTGGTGGTTGCAAACCCACACATTGTGTTTGCTGTTGAGTGAACACATATGCTTATCATTACTTTTGATACAGCATTGATCATTCACATTTCTCTCTTTTTATCAGGTCAAGTAAACATGCTAATTTCCTCTGCAGGTACCCTTTCATTATACATTATACATAAGCAACATCAAGATGGTGACAGGAGCAGGTGTAATTTAAATCAATGCCAGTCACTTTAAAGTCAAAATATTCTGTAATTATTCTGTAACCAAACAGCTCGATAGCATACAATTAGGAAGAGGTTGTTGCTTATATGTGACCTGAAGTGTTACTATGAAGACCATAGAAAGCATTGAAATAAGATGCTGTTTAAAACTAGTAAAAAATGTGTGCTGCAAACACTCAACTCAACTTTTGGGAGAATGAAAACTTTATGTTAATGTATAAGTCACATGAGGCTGATGATCTCTTGTTTTTGTCCTAAACGCAAAAATGCAATACAAGTGGAAGAAGAACAAACTGAACTCATTGTCTCCTCTTAATTGTTCAGTCTTCCTGAGATGTGTAATCCTGGTTTAAGTTACAGACTTTTTAACCTGTTTTTTGTTGTATTTTTGTTGGGTTTTTTTATATCATGACCCTCTGGAAAACAACAGAAACGTGTGAGTGTGTTCACTGTTAGTTACAGGCGTAGACAACTCAGTACCTCAAAATATCTCTTCATGGAAAACTTTAGTCTGAATATAAACCTATTCAATTATTTTCTGTTCTCCATCTCTGAGAAGTCAGTACTCATGATGCTGTTATATTTGTTGGCACAAACACTAACAAGAATGTATGGCTATTGTAATTCCTGCTCACCCCCACTCTTCCTAAAAATTGAGGCTTTTAAAGCGACTAAATTGAACTGTCAATTTTTTTGTATTTCAAATGTCTTGGTATGCTTGTTGTAGTTGTATATTCATAATGGTGTATATTACATCAGTTTTTATTTATTAAAATGTTTAAATTTTCTAAGACGACTTTTCATGTTTTTCAGCGAACTGTTTCTTGTATTTTAATGCACCTTTGAATTTACAAATATGCTTGTTTTCTCTGCAGTACATTAAAGGCCATCTCTGTGTTTTCCCTGTTCAATTTTCAGGCAGCTATTGGGCGTATTTCATTTAACTTCTGTAGGATACATGTAAAATTGAGTAGCAGACTATATAACCTTGTATAAATCCAATGGGGAATGTATTTATGACAAAAAGTTAAAGAAAAAAAATACTGATTACTGAATGAATGGATATTGGAAAATCCAAATGTCTGAAAATCAACTTCATACCTTTAGTTGTGCAATTAATGTACTCATAGAAAATTTGATAAAACATGCAAAACCACTAATATCGTCCCTGTAAGCAAAGCACATAAACTTTAGGTTACAACCACACATCTGCAATAAACTACTGACCTTCCCATTCACCTCAGCTGTCTTATGATTAATGTAAATGTTAACATGATAAGTCTGATAAAACCACCATGCTACCATTGCAACTGTGAGGATGGTGACATAAAATTTAAGTTTACAGTAACAGTTCCTCACTACAGCCTTCGAGAGCCCGGCATAGCTGTGAACTCTTAGGCTGGTTTTCATCAACAAGGTTAAGCTTTTAAACAGAATTAAATCTTGGTTTAAGTTTAAATTCTGTTGCACCAAACTTCAAAACTTATTTGACATTAAGAAAAAAATAATTTAAACCTCTTTAAGCCTCAGTTTAGTTTTAACTCTAAACCAAAATCAAATTTAATTTTCTTGCAACCAAAACTTTAAACTCCAATGTAAACTGTGATCTAGTGTTAACTTTAAACCTATAGTTGAGGAGGTTTAACTTCTACAATGCCTGCATTTTGAGATTTATTAGACAAACTAATCAACTTCTCTGCGAAAATTCTGGGATATACTCAACCTATGTGAGTTTTATGACAATGAAAGTCTTAGGAGCATGGGAAGGAGGTCCCCATGCATCCAATATGGACAAAGCCAGATACCACCTTGACCATCACTGAAGCAGTGACAGTACTTTGAAAAGACACATGAAGATGAGCTACACCTGGAAGCCAATAAAGGCCTGCATGAGGAAAAAGAGAATAACCAAAAAAAAGCATTTTCCTACCTAAAAATATCAATTATTATTCGTGTCTTGTGAAAAACATATCAATTGATAGCATCTTAGTATTTTTAAATAGCAACACTTCCTTCTTTAATTCTTCTCTCTGTAATTTAGTATTTCCAATTTCAATGATAGACAACACGCTTAGTGATTCAGGAGTTCTGCTCGAGCCCTCATACAATCTCCTGTCTGATATTTGCTACACATTTTTTGTCTTCATGTTTTTTCCAACAAGCTGTAAGCTGAGCAGCATCTCTCTTTTCT
Source organism: Acanthurus tractus (assembly GCA_029783725.1). Classification (NCBI taxonomy): domain Eukaryota; kingdom Metazoa; phylum Chordata; class Actinopteri; order Acanthuriformes; family Acanthuridae; genus Acanthurus; species Acanthurus tractus. The sequence goes on from JAQNCA010000006.1 coordinate 716,479, forward strand.
TTTACTCCTGTCAATCCATTAAAACAGTCAGCCAGTTGCTCTTACTTTTCACTTTGCTGTTGTCCAGTTTTTTTAAATTTGAGCTTCTATTCCAAGCAGGACTGTGCAGAGACCTGTGGAAGGACAGGTGCTCAAAGTATAAGACTTCAAATAGAGGTGTGCTCAAAATATCGGTACAACCATATTTTGTATCTGTATATAGATACGGATGCTTCTGTATCCATATGCAGACGGCAGCAAATGCCGTGATGCAGTTTTGAAAAAGAAACACAGAACAGTTGCCAGAAGTTATATGGTAGTTGAAATAAAACATGATGTAATTGGTACATTGCAATAGAATTTTTATAATTTTCGTTGTTACTGTTGTCGTCTATAATCGAATAACTTGTGTACATGTGATACTCTTACCTGTTGTTCTCTTTTTAAAGCAGCTGAATTGGGATTGACTGCATTTTGCTGCCTGAAGCAGCTCCTATTTTAGTTTTAATCTCCTCTCCTTGTGAGGCATCTTTGTACTGACAGACACACACACACACGCACACCCACACACACGCACACACGCACACGCATACAAGCTGACACACAGTGACAATTAATACCTTTTCCTGAAATCTTCTAGAGCCATATCTCCTCCCCATGCACTACTCTGCACTAGTCGTTTTACATTGACATTTCTAGATTTTGGGCATCAAGGTGGAAGTGCTCAAGCACCGTCCACCCCACATACGTACACTTGCCTGTACTAGAGTGCATTCTTTTGAATAAGGTTCTTAGAATTTGCTCCCCTTAAAAAAATACTGGCTACATACTTGATTAAAGTAATGAGAGGGTCCTTGCTGCAGATTATGAAATGGGGTGGGGTCGGATAAAAATCAGGGTTAGATGTTTGCCCACCCCCAACTGTTCTGACTGGATTGCCCTTCACCACCCTAAAACTACACATTGGTTTCCACTGAAAATTTAACCATAAACAAGTAAGGAAAGGGGAGAGAACCTGCTCTTTTCATCTCAACAAAACATGAAATTACAAAATACAAATTAAATTTAATGCAGTGTTCATATATGGAAGAAAACGATCAAAGGTGAGAAACAGTGCTTTATGGGCTGTTCTGGTTGCAAGCAACATCGCTTGTTTATTTTGACACCTTTTTTTTAAAAATCCCAAATGTAAATGTTATGCATAAGCATTAATATATTTTTTTTAATTTCTTCATTTTCCGTCACAGTTCAGCATTACTGGATGTGGATGCACAGCTACATACTTCCACTATTGCTATTGTCCAGCTTCACTAATGAGGAGAGACCAAATCATCAAGTACCTTTCCAGTCACAAAATACATACAACCACCAGATCAGAACTACTTCCAGCCTTAACTTACCCTAATGCAGACTTTACAGGGACCAAGCTGTCAGCCCAAAAGTCAGAGGCCTGTGGGAAAAGTGTCGAACTGCCACAGCAGGTGCCTGGAGAAATACTGCCAACTCCAGTGGCACAACCAACAGCTAAAGCATCACAAGTCAGGGAGCCAACTTCCCAGCCACCTCCTGCAATATATGCAAAGAAGCCCACTGATCCACCTTCAACCGGACAACGCAAAAAAGAGACACAGTGAAATGTGTGCAACGTAAGTTGGAATTGAAATGAAAAAAACTAAACTCATTTAAGGAGGACACATGGGGATTTTTTTGTATGAGAAAGTGATAGGGAAAGAATATTAAGATGTGTTATTCAATACTAACATAAGTTATGCACTGAGTTAATCTTAGACTGGTACCTGTGGTCACAGTGTGTAGATGCTGATAGAGGGTTCTTTGCTTTTAAGAAGTCCTTCAATGACCCAGCAACCTTATTCATGTTGCCACAAACACTTGGTTACAAACACAGTCAGTGTGTGTGTGAAATTGATCAGTATAATTTAAATGCAGACTTTGCTTGCAGAGTCTGTTGAATGCCTACACATTTGGTCTTTGTAATTTTGTCCTCATGCAAATGCACAAAATGTTAGTCTGACTAAAAAGCAACTTTTTTTGCTGTGGACCCTCTCCACCCCCTGGAATTAAATTTAGGTTAAGGTTAGGGTGAGACTACAAGTGGGACAGTAAGGTAGGCCTTTTTAACCCAGTTATAGAGCTACAAGGACACAGACGTTATAATTTTACACCCCACATTGTTGTTAAATACATGGTCGCTAGAGGCCCTATATTAAAAACCTAACTAGCCTACAGGTTGCGTGAAAGGAGGACAGGCTCTCAAGTTGTGTTGAAATGAAAGGAAATGCGTAGGATGGGAATGAGGTGTTAAAGTTGTCTAAGAGTGAATTAGGGCATAGTTTTGCTTACTTTACTGAAACAAAATCCCATAACTTCGTATCAACACAAAGTAGCCTACTTGCGTTGATGTGATGTGGAAGTTGTGTTCTGGACCCAAAGGCAGACATCCAGACAGGGGAGCAGGGAAAAAATTAAAGAATTTATTGAATTCTTAATTGTAAAAAGGGAAGTGGCTTGGAGATAGCTTCCTGAAGTTGAGCAGCGTGTGGCATGAGGCAGGCAGAGCGAGGAGTTCAGACTCAGGAGGTTGTGTGGGAGGAAACATTGCTGGGCTGGAGGCTCAGGCTGGAGGGCAACAAGGCTTGGTGGCTGTGTGGCATACAAGCTTGAGACCTGCACGGCTGACACAGGAGACAGAGGTAAGTATCATAACACACGAGAAACATTTACTTAAGACTTAATACTCAGAAGAACACAAGCACTCTACCAATCAATCTTTGTACTGCTGCTGCTGCTGATGATGATGGAACACAGGTGCGTCGCAGTCAAATCCTCAGCCACCTGTCAAGCCACACACAGCCTCTGCCAACAAAGCACACATGGAGCCAAAAGCATCCCCAGCCCAGTGTAGCAGTCAAAACACAGCTACACTCCCACACACCACAGTTGATTCAACATAAATAGGTTGTGTTGATTTAACTGGAATGTGTAAATTACTGCAAAAGCAAACGACCAACCAATGCAACCAATGTCCACTACTGTCCACTACTGATCTGAGTAAATTGTTATTTTCTTTTAATGGTGTGTGCATAACTTAAAGGTAGCCTAAACTGAGAAGAATGTTTCCTTGCTGGACTTGTGCTTGTGTGCATTATTAAAGAAAGAATAATTTCACTTTCACAGATTTACTGTTGGCATCAGAAGAGCTCATATGGGACGTTTAGTTATTATTATTATTTAATTAAGCATACCAAAGGGAGCCCGAGAGGGGGGGGTGAATGAGCACCTTGAACGGACGGATAACCAGGTAACAACCTAGGCAATCGGACAAACGATGATGAATTCGACTTGTGTATGTGACAAGATCTGCAAAGGGACAACCTTGGCCAGAGTTACCCCACAGAGCCCAGAACCTCCAAGCCCTGGAAGCACAAACACCAGGCATTCCAAAACATCAACCGAGGCTTAAGTAGCCTCCAGCCAGCAGAGAGGAGAGGAAAGGTAGCCCATCAGTGGAGATTCACAGAGGGAGTGTGGATTCCGAAGGAAGAGAAGACGACCAGCATCGAGCAGTTCAGGACCATCTCCCTGCTCAACGTCGAGGCGAAGATATTTTTAAGTATCGTCTCCTGCATCTCCTGAAGAACAGATACATCAACTCCTCGGTGTAAAAGGGGGGGATACCAGGAGTTCCAGGCTGCCTAGAGCACAGTGGAGTAGTGATGCAATTGATCAGGGAGGCTCGAGAAGGGAAAGGAGACCTGACTGTGCTATGGCTTGACCTAGCTAATGCATACGGCTTAATACCACACAAGCTAGTGGAGGCAGCACTGGTGCGGCATCACATCCCCCCCTCCCCCATCACAACATCAAGAACCTCATTATGGATTATTATGGATATAACTTTAATCTGAGGTTCATGCCTGGGGCAGTGTCATCTGACCAGCACCGGCTTGAAAAAGTTATCATCACGGGATGTACAATCTCAGTGACCCTGTTCACTCTGGCCGTGAATATGCTGGTAAAGTTGGCTGAAGCAGAGTTTAGAGGCCCCAAAACCAAGTCTGGAGTCTGGCAACCGCCCATAAGAGCTTTTATGGATGATCTGACATTCACAACTTTGTCTGTTGTGAAATCGAGGTTCTTGGTTCTGAGAGGAGGGAAGGTGGCAGACCTGTTTCACTTCTCTCTTGGAAGAACCCAAATCCTATTAGTCACAGAGAAACCTGTGAAGAGCCACGGGAATTTTTTTGTCTGCACCCTAAAGGATGCAGCTTCCATCAAATTGGCAAACCAGAAACTGAAGGAATGGCTTGCAGCTACCGAGAAATCAGGCCTACCAGGGAAATTCAAAGTCTGGACATACCAGCATGGCCTCCTCCCTAGGATATTTTGGCCACTTATGGTCTATAAATTTCCACTCCACAGTGGAAGGGTTTGAGAGGAGAGTTAACAGCCATCTCTGAAGCCTGAGCAGCATCGCCCTCTATGGCAACACCAACAAGCTCCCCATCACTCCCCATCAGCAACCTCTGTGAACAGTTCAAGGTTAGCCAAATGAGGGAGATACTCCTGTACAAGGATTCCAGTGATCCAAAAGTTTCCCAAGCAGGCATTGAGGTGAGGACTGGGAGGAAGTGGAAGGCACAGGAGGCACAAAATCTTACCTTTAGTATTTCATTGTTTATCATGTTGAAATAATAAGACAGGATAAATAATGATTCATATGATCGAGGACGAGTTCAGGTGCTGATGATTCACCAAATTTGCAGGAATAAAAGAACTAAAATTTTACACACATGAGCTCAACAACAACAAGCCGAATTCCACTAACTGTGTGTTTTATTCAAAATGCTGTATTAATGCGTCAGGCTACTGTCTGTGTCCTTGTCTCTAGGCAGACTGTTAACAACCAACAAAAAACATCCAATTAAATACAAATAAAAACTAATGACACCAACAGATGAATACTCCTCTAATTATCTGGGCGAACACCTAAAAGCTTAGTTTGTAGCTGAGAGGCGTCTGTTTCATCCTGCTACAATCGTGCACCAGAGAAACTGTTCATGGTTTTGAGTTTTGCTATAACTATACACTGTACACAGTGTAGTGAGGGGAAAATGGCCTCTGGCTTCAGCCATGAGAAATACCTGCTGACAGTTGGCATCCTCCATCTGCCAGATCACAGATCATGGTAATTTACAGCAGACCACTACTGATTAAAACCTATTTGGTTCATATAGTCATTTTTAAATATAGTTTATTATATTATCATATCTGAAACAATTAATACCTTAATTTATATGTGTAAAAAAGATTTGATTTCACTGAAAAAGTTTCCCCAGAACAGCTAAAAACATTAAACCTGTATAAAACTTGTTATCAGTGTGTAAAATTCTTAAAGACAATGGGTTTTATCAAGAGTGCTCACCACAGGTGAAAAGAAGTGTAAATACTGAAGAAGTGGTTGAGAAAAACTTGTTTTTTTGGGGGGGCTACAGGGCCATTAAGTTGAATATTAAAGGTAAGGAACAAAGATGGCGACCAGTTGTTTTTTTAAAAAACTTTTAAAAAAACTTCAAACTTTTTAAAAAACAAAACAAAAGTTGTGCATGTTGCACGTGCCATGGAAACACCTTTTTCTTGTTCTAGAAGCTAAAGTTTGTCTTCAGTGTAATGGGCAGCTCACAGGTCAGTGTTCTGGGTGCATCTTACACCTTCCTTTATTTCTTGGAGCTGCCTGTGTCTGACGTGGTGAAACTTCAAAAAGCAAAAAGGAACTCACTTCTTGAGAGAGTGGAGAAGATGTGAAAGTGTGCACTGTCAACTCTCTCATCTCAAACGGTATATATATATCAACTGGAATCAGATGTCCTATATTGATACACAGTTCATGTTTGTGCTTCACTGATGACTTTACCCTATTATTCTAATCTGTTCTAGTCTATTATTCCAATGTGTCTTTTAGAGAACCTAGATGACACAAGAGAAGAAGGAGACAGCATGCATAGTGATATTTTCTCCTTTCAAATGGTAAACATATATTGATTTCATGTTATTACCAGACTTCCTATATTATTCGACAGTTCTTGTGTGCCTCATTCATGAAGTTACTGTTATTCTGCTACACCATGTGTCTTTTAGAGAAGGGAAATTAGATGAGTCAAGAGAAAAGGAGACAGCATGCACTGGGATGTTTCCTCCTTTAAAAATGTAAATATCTATTTATTTGTTGTAAATATCAGACTTATTATTGATTGACAGTTTCTCTCTGTGCTTCAGTGCTCAAGTTAGTAACGTCTACTCTTCCTATGTGTCCTGTGTCTTTTAGCAAAAGAAGAGACAAGATGCAAAGAAGACAGAATTCTCTGTCAACAATCATAAATTAAATGGGAAATCTACATTTATTCAATTATTATCAAAATTCTTATGCAGTGAAAATAGTTTTTCTGTTCTTTATTAACTGTTGGCTCCTTTTTACCTATTTGTGTCTTTGAGAGAGTAAACAAGGAAGAAACAAGCCCAATATGACAGAAAAGATGAATAAAGGAGAGAGCACCATGAACAATCACATGTAAAAAGGTTAATATATAAATGTATTCTGTGTTTCTCTCAGAGTTTACATTTATTAGTAGTTCTTTATTTGCTGGAGATACTAACTGTTATTGACATTTCTCTTCTCTCTGTGGTTTACAGGCAGAGGATGAAAAAGCATGCATTGTAAGCTGTCTCTTTTAAAAGTACGACATTTCCTTTTTTTCAACCTAATATTTATACTTAACAATACATTTTTTTTCTTTATTGGAATTATTAACTGTTATTTCATTCATCCTCCAGTTGTCTTTCTGAGAGTCGAGAGAGAACGAGGAAGAAAAAAATCCACACAAAAGACACATGGGCATTTCAATAGGTATATATACTATTAAGATATTGTAGGATTTTTTTTAGATTGATAAGAACTTGCCTCATTGCTTAAGTTAGAACTTTTATTCTTCTTATCTGCCACATGTATTTGAGAGAAAGGAGAGGCTGAGAGGAGAAACAAGAAAGGGAGAGAGCATGTACTGTAAACTGTCTGCTCTTCAAAAAAACAGCTGCCTCACAGATGCTTTGTTGTCCTGGCCATCACACACAGATCCAGCTGACTTCATTCGATTTTCACAAGTCCGCAAAGTGTTGTTACTTTTGTTTACATTGCACGTTCTGTCATCCCTGAAGAGTTCTTCAAAACTCTTTAAGTATAACAACAACCAGCGACAATCTTTTTTATCAAAATATTTCCTTAAAATACCAAAATCAACTTTGAATAAATCCTAATGTGTATTGCATGCATATTCTAATTATGAGCATCATTTATATTTGTGTAAAATCTGTTTTCTATCTTTTATCTTCTTCTATCTACAAACTCAAGTATGATTAATCTTAAAATATCTATGCAAGGATTTACTACAGGTGAGTCAGGACCAGGACAAGTATGTGGGTTTGATCAGAGCAGTCTGTACACCACTAACGTTATTTATATATTTAGATCAGATCTCACAGCTGATTGGCTTAAGCTTAGATTTCCACTAAAAACTGTAATATTTTGGAAGAGCTTTTCGTTTTTGATGGAAGGCTATACATTTCATTTAAATGTTCTTGTAACTTCCTGTACTGTAAACTGAAACTTTCCCACGAAACCCTCCCAGTCGGTCTCTCGCGAGATCAGCGGTTGCCTAGAAACCGACGTCAACAGTTCCATTAATAACTGTGACACCGATTTCTGTGTTTGTGTACGCTACAAACTCTGCATATTGTGACTTTTCCTGTCATATCATGGAGGTGAGTGCCCTTCCCGAGGCTGTAGTTTCAAAAGGTTTACAAGACAAGAGGTCGTTAATATTATCTGAATATCATTTGTTCAACATAACACGGGGAACAAGAGTTGCAAGTTAGCTATAAACTAGACGTAAATTTGGCGAATCTACTCCATCACACCTCAGTGAAGGTGAACTAAGGGCATTTAAGGGCATTAACCTAAAATTACTGGGACATACAAGGTTAAGATGTGAAAATATGAAATTACCTTTTCATTAAGCCTTAAGTAAGTCAATATTGGATATAATAATTCTGAAATAATATGCCTGTTAATCTGTAGAATGTTCTTTTAATTGAGACAGAACTAGAAGTCAGGTTTTGTCTGTTAAAGGCATTTCTCCTCACTCTCAGTCTGTGGCTCTGCTGTGTTTCCAGGGGACAGGACCGGTGGGAGAGGACATGTTGGAGTCCTTGGAGGAGTTTCAGATCATCCTCAATGAGCTGGTTGGGGACAGGAGTATGAACAAGATCCGGGAGGAGTATGAGAAGCTCATCAATGCACTGAAAAAGTCCAGAGAGAATGAGAAGAGGCTAATGTCAAAATGCAGGGAGCTGAACGCAGAGATTGTGTCCACCTCCACGAAAGTTGCAGCTGCCCTGAAACTGTCTCAGGAAGATGAGACAACAATAACTTCACTAAAAAGGGTACATTGCTGGAATGTGGGAGTCTGTACTTATTATTAGTAGCATATTAATTTGTAGTTTTTAATTATTTTATTGTGCTGTATAATATGGATGTTGTTTTGCCAACAATCTGTATCAGTCTGTGTGTACTCATTTCCCCCTGCTCAGATTCAACTAACCCATAAAAGCTTTGCTATTTTCTTCCTCTGGTTGCACTGTAGGAGCTGGACAAAGCTTGGAAATTGGTGGATGCTGCTCATGATAAAGAGAAGAAGGACAATGAGACTATGAGGAATTTAAAAGAGGAAGTTGCCAGCCTTTTGAAATCAAATGAAAAACAGACTGGCCTCTCTGTAAACCAAGAGCAGACGTGAGTCATTTGTCCTTCACCCCATGCTCTTAATACTTAATAAATGTGTTAAGTGTAGGCAAAGTGGAACAAACGATTGTAATCTGTAATTTTAGCGCTCTGCTTAAAATGAATGAGGAGCTGACAAAGGAGAGAGATCAGCTGCTGACAACCATGGAGGGCCTAAGAGAAAAATTAAACAAGGCCACCACAACGCAGCAGGAGATAGAAGCCCAGCGAGATACTGCTTTAGAGAATATTTCCCAGGTAAATAAGTGGCAAGCTGTTGGTTGTAGGCTGACATCAAATGTGTTTCTGATTATGTTACATTTTCTGATCACTGGGAAAGACATGGGGAGTTTCAGTGGCTCAGAATTCTGCCCTTGGCTGCAAGAAAAAATCTCATGAATCTTTTATTTATAGGGACATTGTTGTAACCCCACTATTTTCTGCAAAAGCGAAGCAGACATATAGAGATTTAGAAGGAGATCAGAATTTTTTGTATTTTTTGTACCACATCAGTAGGTTTGCAGATGGCCATATTTTGTGCCTGAGGCATTTGGCACACTCATGGAGCAACTAGCTTTAATGCTAAACTGGGAAGGTAAATCTTTACTTATGCTGAATGCAAAACTGTATCCAGTGTGATTTAGTTATCTTGGCCTCCACTGGCATATTAAGGTGAAGAAGTTTATTTCCAGCAGTGGGCCCAGGATTGCAAACTGCTGTGCTTAAGCAAACAGGGATCCTCATGAATAAAATTAGTTTATACATTCAGTTCTGTTACCCACACATTGCTCCTCTGTATGTCTAAATCCAGCTTCAGCAGGAGCTTCAGGTACAGCAGAATGAAATTTTCCGGGAGATGAGGTTGAAGGAAAAGCTAGTAAAGGAGGCGGAGCAGCTGCACACTGACATGGAGGCCAAGATGGGGGACATCAAAGCCCTGAATATGCAGGGCCAAAGAGCCAAAGAGGAGCAGCAGAGACTGGAGCAGCTGCTAAAAGAGCTAAAGGTGACTTAAGTCAATGAATGGTCACTTAGATCATTATTATCTCTTCATTTTTACATGGATATACATACATACCTACTTTGTATGTTTAAAGTATGCAGTGTTGGGCAAGTTACTTCAAAAACGTAATGCATTATTTATTACATGTTACTGTCATTTCAAAGTAATTCGTTACTTTATAATATTACTGTATTTGAAATGTAAGGCATTACACTACTATTGCATTACTTTCAAGTTACTCTCACCAAAATAA
>JAQNCA010000006.1:726664-774557 GCA_029783725.1 Acanthurus tractus
ACGTTATCGCGTTACAGCAAAAAGCAATACATTACAGTAATCACATTACTTTTGGAATGCATTACTCCCAACACTGAAAGTATGTATGTATAAAGTTAATTTTATTTCTTTCTCGTTGAACTGCAAGCGTTATAATTTTTTCAGTGGGTAATTGTTGATGTCCCATATTCACTTTGCTCCACATACAAATCCATATACTGTACTTAAATGAACAAATAGATGTTTGAGAAAATATGTATAAACCCAGCTTAGATTTAGATGAAACAAGTGTATCTTAATCATTTGGGATGGTTAGCCATAACATTGTTGAACTGCTCTACATTTAATGTTTTGGTTAATAACTTACCTTTATTTTATTGCAGTATGTATTAAACATAAGTTCTTCCCAAACCTTAATTCCTTCTCTGACTGTGATAGATCTCTAATGAGCGATACACCAAGGAGCTGGAGCAGATGCAAGTGAAGAACACCAAACTGCAGCAAGAGTGTGAGCAACTCCTGTCTGTCAAAGAACACCTCTCTTTGGAAAATCAGCAGAAAACAAATGAGCTCAAGGTACATGTTGGTCCAGTGACACATAAACACACCTGACTGGTTGTTCATGTTGTTTTGTTTGCCTGTGAATCCATCATTTGGAATGTGAATGGGAAAGTTTCACATCAGCAACTACTAATGTGCTCACTCTCTTGATAGAACATATAGATAAAAAATTTAAATGTCAGACAAAATGTCATGTCATGAGATGTCAGCCTTTTCCTTTTAGACGGCTTTTCCACTCACCCTCATGCAGACAGGTTGCTATGGCAAGTAGTATATTTGAAAAAAAGGTCACTTTGTTATGAGGTAAGAAAGATTAATGTTTGATGTTTTCCAAATGATACTCCTCTTTTGAAAAACTTTCTCAAGTCACCTCAAAAACTTTCAAAGACCTGCCTTGGCATGGCTCACACTGAGGGAATACAGTGAGACAGAGCTCTGTTGGGCTGACAGTCTATGTTTTTAACCACACCTTCATTTCTTACTATGATGCCACTGGCACACTATGACCACTGCTTAGGGAGAACCTTGATTCACTAAGTCATTCCTTACTGATCTTTAAAAGGTTCAATACAATAGGCAACTGAAGTTGGTTTCTTTTAGAAGTATATTCTTATCTTATTTTCTAAGAACTTTGTATGTAGTATCTCAAATCTATAGTCAAGAGAACCTGACAAGAGACAATGTGATTTTGTCCTTCTGAAACCACAAGGGGGCACTGCTTACAACAATACACTATGTAAGAAGCAAGTCTGAAACAGATCAACTTTGAGACAGTTGTGTCAGAGCTGAGGTCATAAAGACAGACCTTATTTGTCTTCCATTCCCTTCATTCTTCTCCTTGCCACACTTGTTTAATTCTTCATACAACCCCTTATGTCCCCCCTTGCACCTTTCAGATGAGAGAGGAGGAGGCAAATCAGATGCGTCAGGAGATTGCCAAACAAACAAAGATGAGAGAAGTTATCCAGAAGAAGTATCACCACATGGAGGATCAGAAAGCTGATGTGGATGTGCAGAGAGAAACACTGAAGGCTCAGGTTGCTGGTCTGGAGAAAGGTACTGGAGCTCGCTGTGTTAAGCCATAGACACACTATAAAGCATTCAAAAAGGAGAGCCAGCCTCAAAACCCAAACAAGGCTGATAAAGGAAACAAAAAGTAAACTTTAATCTTAAAAATCTGATCAAAGTGAATTAAAAATGAGGGATCATCATAATGTTCCAAATCCAAGGGAATTCAAAATCTGAGTGAAACTGAGTCTTATCAGACCAAGAAAATCACAAATAAAATATACACAAGAACAGACACTATGAAAACACAAGAGTAAATTATACAATTCAATGTATCCAATATCAGACAAAGTTGCTGTATGGAAAATTCCATATTCTGTCCAACCATCATTATTATTACCATGCTCAGGACCCAGAACATCATTTAGACAGCACCATCAACATGACCTCTGTGGCCAGGCCTGAGTTCAGGAGTGAGATGGCAGTGGGGGTGGGGGAAAATGTGGTGTAGGAACCAGAGGGAGGTAACTGAAACTCAGAGTGAAGGAAATGAACACTGACTGACAGGATGCATTTGGCTTTTTGAATAACTTATCTAATGTACAGGTCAGTGAGGTTGATTCGTTGAACACCAAGGATTTTGCTACTAGTTTTCACTAAATTAAACAGTGAAAACTTTGGCCCAAAGACTCAGATTACAGCACCAGCAGAGCACGGAAAAGGTCAAAACAGACTCGGCAGTTCACGCAGGCTGAACAGACACTGCTCTCTTTTTACAAAGCAACTCTGTGTTGGAGTTAAAACTCAGCCTGTTGTTGATAAGGCTTTGTATGTCTTGACAACTTTTACCACCTCCCCCTTAATGCTGGTGCTCGGTGGAGCAGGGGGCTTGTGCCTAAAATCAAGGTGCATTTATTAGTTTTTGTGACATTTAAAATTGTAGATGTGCTGCATCAAACTGTTTCACAAAATCCTCTACAGTAGGACTGTGATCATTTTCATCCCGACGATGGCAGGCGTTAGTATACAGAATGTGGAGGAGAGGGGAAAAGGATCCTCACTCTCTGTTCCAAGGAATTAAGTAGAGCTCCTTTATAATGTATGTACTTTTACATGCTATGTGTGTATATATATGTGGAAAACACTATCTGCTTTGAACATCAATACAAACTGTGTCTTTCTCCATTCCCAGAATTTGAATCGTCTCAAAAGCAGGTTGAAGCTGACAGGAAAGCCATAGATGAGCTGATGAGAGAGAGAGACATCTTACATAAGGTCCGCATCGTAGTTTACTAGCAAACAGAAGCAGCTTTTGTGTTACACATTGTACTAAGGCTGTATGGAATAGTTCAATGCTTCAAAGCTTGCATCATAATATTGACACTATATGACACTATATGTATCAATTTCTAAGTCAGATATTGATAAACAATAATATTGTTATGTTATTTGACTCATTTTACTTGTTTTGCTCATTAACATGAACTTTGCTGTTGGCTTCATTTTTAGTTACAGTTCTTCTTCTCAACCAACGTGTGTATGATGTATGATGTGTGTATGATCCCACTCAACAGAACATGATCAAAGCTTCACAGTCGAATGAGAAGCAGCAGAACATTGTGAAGCTCCTTGAGCAGGACAAGAAGACTTTGGAACATGAGATTAATGGCTACCGGCAGGAAGCCCAGAAACAACGCAAGATCATCCTACAGCTGGAGAAAGAGCGTGATCGCTACATTAATGACACCAGCAGCCTCATGCAGAAGGCAGGTTCTGCAGAGGCTCAGATTTTGTTCTTTGAATACATTTTTTCACAAGTCGATACAAAGTTATTGATTAACACAAGATTTGGAAACCTGCCATCAGCTTTCTCTGGGATTTTTTTTTGTCCCTTTCACAGGTGCAGCAAAAAATGAGTGACATTGAAGTCAGAGAAATGGAAATATTTGATTGGAGAAAAAAGGTGACGGAGGCAGAATGCAAACTCAAACAGCAAGAGAACCTGCTGGAGTCTGTGGCGTCTGAAAGAAACCTCTACAGCAAAAACCTCATAGAGGCTCAGGTACAGATGATGTGTTTATCCACAGCTGGTCTAATATGGTTTAGTGTATTATCCAGTGATGAGGCAGCTAGCTGGTGCCTCAGCTGTGAAATGTATTACAGCAACAGTAACTGTGAGATTCTGTGAGATTCCTTAGTGCCTCAAAATAACATATTGCACAGGGTTAAGATTAGCATGTTTATTTTTATCATCCATTTCTACATTGTCCCTTTATATTCTATAACATATTCATATTCTCCATCAGCTGTTCAACTTTCCTCGTTTTCTTGACCACCGGTTGTGATTTTTTTGTCTATCTATACAGCAAATTATTCCTGTAAATAACACTCTTTTTCTTTCGGCCTTCCCTCCTTTCTTTCAACCCACCATCTGTCTCTCCACCTTAGGAAGAGATTGCAGAGATGAAGAGGAAGATGAAGACCATGACCAACCAGGTCACTCGACTGAGAGATGAGATCACTGTGAAGGAGCTGGCCCATGCCAAAGATCAGCAGGAACACAAGCGCTTAGAGAAGGATAATGAGACCCTGAAGGTACTGCAGCCTCATTGGTTTTTAGTGCGGTGTGCTTTGGAGGCCTTCATCTGCATTTATATGGTGATTGTCATAATAATAATTATTTTTATTTAACCCTTTCAATGACATATGCTTGGCCAAGAGCATCTACCAAATGAAAACTTATTCATGTGAAAATAGCTCCTGGAACAAACAAGACACTTCAAGCCAAAGAAAACCATTCAGCGTATTTCTTCTTTTCTTTTTGGGGCTTTGCTGTACATTGCCATGATCTTTTATGTTGACTTTGTATGCATGTGTGCTTGTATTGGTGTCTGTATCTATGTCTATGTCTACTACAGGGGGAGCTGCAGTCGTTGAAGCTGCAGTTTGAAGAAACAAGGCAGCGTGTCGACAGTCAGCAAGCAGAGCTGCAACAACTGCAGAAGATTATAGCTGACACTGATGCTGAGCAGTTCCAACAGAAGAAGCAACTGGAGCAGGTAGAAGAGACATATACAGAGACAAAGGAGTTGAGGTAGGATTAGATAGAGACCTGTAGCTGATACTTGTTATTGAAACTCTTCTCAAGGTGACCAGAGAGCGGGACAGCCTGGGTAAACAGCTGCTACACCGCAATGATGAACGTGCGCTGCTGTATGAGAAGATCAGACTCCAGCAATCAATCCTGAGCAAGGGGGACTTCCACTACAACCAACGGATGGAAGATGTTCGCCTGCTCAAGCTGGAGATCAAGAGGCTCCGGCGCAAGAAGAGCATCCTCGACAAGACTATACCCAACACAGAGGACCTGAGGTAAAGGAGAGAAGAGCAGCTGGGCAGGTTATGGAAAAAGTCAAGCAGTTGATTTTTAAACAAAGACAGTCAGCACTGGATTGTCCTGAGAGAAGAACAGAGGAGGAGAGAGAGAGAGGATGAAGGCAGGATGGAGAAAGAATGAGATGATGTACCTAGTGCAGTATTTGGAGAGGAAGTGTATGATTCAAAAAAGGATGAAGCAGGGAGAGAGATCTGGAGTCAGAGGTAGGAATGACCACATCTGAACCTTTCCATACCCAGAGAAACACTTTGTATTTTGATTGTTGCTTCACCAGCCACTACCAGACATCTACCAGACAAATAGTCTAGCCTTTCCTGTGTTTCTGTTTGTCTATGTCTGAGTAAAATTTTCCATCACAAATTAAGTTTGTTCATCGATTTAATATTGTGTGTGTTATATACAGGCGAGAGCTGTTCCACCTCCAGAGGGAGCTGCTTCGAGAGAGAGCAAGGAACAGCGTCCTTGAAGAACAACTAAAGCCAATAAACATTCACCGTTGGAGACGACTGGAGGTGTGTGTTTTTTTGGGGGTGTATGTTCTTGTTCTGTTCTGTTTTTGTGTGTGTGTGTGTGTGTGTCTTTCTTTGCCTCGTGGTGACATGAACATTTTTATCTCTAGTTTGAAGGACCACTCACACACCTAAAGCGGTGCACACCTCATTTTTTAAGAAGAAAAAGATCAAAACAATTTATCAATACCTGTTTCCTGCAGGGCAGTGACCCTGACAAATATGTGCTCATCCAGAAGATTCAGTCGTTACAGAAGCGACTGATTGCAAAGACCCAAGAGCTTGAAGAACGAGAACTTCTGTTGCAGGTAATCACTTGACACCTTCTCTCCTATGCTTGAAGGGGAATGCTGATGACTGAAAGTGATCTGTGCAACAGTGGCAGCTAGGTTTTTACCCTCAGACCTGCATGTTAGAACAGTTAAAGAATTACGACAAAAGATAATCCTTATTATTATTATTATTGTCTTTAATTCTGCTCACATGAAAATAGACAGAAATTACTGTAAATTTCTTGTGTTTAGCTGAAATAATCTCTGTTTTCAACAAAATTGAGTTTAGCTTTTAAAGCTCATTCCAATAATTTGATTCTTTGGATATAATAATATCATCAGTGCAATGATTCATACAACCTTTTCATGGTTATATGTTTCAAGAGGAAAGTTCTTTTGAGCTATTTTTTTCATTGAAAAATGTCTACTCATTACATCCTTACTCACTTTTTAACTCATATTTTATTTTGTTTATGGGCTTAAAGGATAAGGTTTGTTAAATTCCTAGCTATTATTCACACTATCACAAAATCCCATGAATTAACCAAAACCAACATGACTTGTGATTTTTTCTTTGAAAATATATATTGGGAGACTAATACATTGTAAAAAGGTAGGTCTCTAAAACAATTGGAGGCCAGTTTTTCATTACTCAGAAAAAAATATGTGCATTTGTTGGGGATTAGTTTAAACTGCATGTTTGTTGACATTTGGTGCTCTGATAAGTGTTCACAGCAGGACAGTGTATGTGTGAGTCACAATGAACTACAGTGTGTTCAAGTTAATAAAGGAACATGTGGCCCAATGCAGCAGTGTGGCTCACTGATGGGTTTTTAAGCAAAAATTCTGCACCATGGCAAAAAGAAGAAGGATGTTTCAGGCTCACCTGCCTTTTCTCTGTCATCTGTCGAGTTCCCTACTTTTTTTCTCTTCTCAGGAAAAGGAGAAGCTGTATGTGGAGCTGAAGCAAATTCTGGCACGGCAGCCAGGACCAGAGGCAGCCGAGCAGCTCCAGCGGTGCCAGTGGATCCTCAGAGACAGAACTAAAAAGCTTAAGGTCCACACATCCTTCTCTTCTCCCACTGTACACCACTCCTGAATGTTTTCTTATGAAAACATGCCGTCTTGCTGTTTCTTGTTCTGTAGACAAACTTGTGTTTTTATTCTCTGATTCCACAGGCTTTGATAGCAGAGCTGAGGATGCTGGACTCCAAGATGAATGAGTACAAAAGTGAAAATCAGACTTTAGCTAATGAGCTGGCCAACATAAAGAAGAAGTACCTCAGCCAGAAAAAGCTCCACAGGTGAGATTAATGTTCGCTTTAGCATTCAGATTATAATTATGAGAAGCAATGCATTTTTTATGGGAGGGGATTTAAGTTTGATGCATGGTGTTAAACATGGAATATCTGCCAATGTGTCTGATTATCAAACAAAGTAGCAGTGAAGTTTTTGTTGTGAGAAATAATTTTAGGTCATTAAACTGCAGTCCAATTATATTATTTTTAAAGTGACACATTGAAAACATGTTAGCTTATAAACAATGTGTGATCACTTCTCTTTTTGTGTAAACATGCCGTTAGTGCCCTAAAAATGACTGTTCTAAGACACCAGGTGCCTCAGAATGACTCTCTGCCTTAAGGGACACATTCAAGTGTACAAAGCTGCAAATGTCAAAGAAAACCACCAGCAGACTCTTTGTTTTGCCTCTGATCTCACAGGCATGTTTGGTCTGTGGGTCATGGGCAGAAACTTATCTCTTGTCACCAGTGATGATCCATGATCCTCACTTCAAAATGAAGTTTGGCTCATCCAGTGGTCACAAAATTGTATACAACTCAGGCTCTCATGATGACTTTAACCTTTGATACTCACCCTTGAAGTTATTGCTTGTGCACTTTACAGTGCAGTGTTCCGTGCACTACAGTTTCAGAATTTTTTGATCTCTTGTAGTTATGTTCACTCTCTGATGTCCTTGAGCTCTCTTGTCTCATCAGTGAGCAGAGGACCAAGACCAAGGTGGAGAAGCTGGAACCTCTG
Organism: Acanthurus tractus; assembly: GCA_029783725.1. NCBI lineage: Eukaryota > Metazoa > Chordata > Actinopteri > Acanthuriformes > Acanthuridae > Acanthurus > Acanthurus tractus. The sequence goes on from JAQNCA010000006.1 coordinate 734,431, forward strand.
CCCCAGCTTGGCAGCAAACCTCACTTCACTGGAGGGGGCTTCAGGATCGACAACCCTGTGAGAAGATGATGCCTCTCCTAAAGGAACATTTTATACTCCAACTTAGATGTTGTACATCAATTGAAGTTACATTCGTTGATAATGACACTATCAACATTTTAAGCATTTTCAAACACTTTATATTTTAACAGGAAGCACTCAAGGCTGTAATAATCAAATAACAATCATGTAGTCATACAAAACTGCTGCTAGTTTTATTTGGGCTCTGAGAGGGGCGTCCCTAATCTAGCTCCATATAGGACTGCTTTGTATTCAGACTAACTCACGGTCTTGGAGATATTTTTGATTGGTATCTGAACCAAAAGCAGCATCTCAGGCACATGTAATGTTTCTGTTCTTTCAAGTTTAGAGTTTTTTTTAAAATGATTGTGTGTTGTATTTATTCTGTCATTACCCAGCAATCATTATCAAACCTTTCTCTCATCCTTTGTGAACTAGAGTAACTCTGCATTACAATTATAAAGTATAAATCACACAGGAGACTGCAAAATGTGTATTTGTTACATGATTTTCAGTATCAATCAGTTTTTAAAGTAAAAATAGTCAAAGCCACTGAGGGATTCTGCCTGCCCTCGATGACTTGGTGGTATAAAAAAACACACAATACCAAACACATGATCCTTTTCAGACTTAGACATTGGTGTAATTCTTTTGGATGATAGAAATGCCTTCATGCCTTGCTTCATAGCTTTCATGAAGCTCTTCACCTGTGGCTCCATGTAGGACAAACAGATTTAATTAGTTTCCTGCTCTGTCTACACCAACCTCTGTGCCACTGATCTGAAGCTCATGTTCATGAACATGATCTACTTTATATTTTTTGTGACACTTTACACAACTTTTTCATGTGTGCTCGTCAGTAACTGACTAAATGATGCACTATATGTATTAACCATCACAGATGCAGGGATGAGGTCGGGATAGATGGTAAGCCAGCAACATGCAGAACAGTCACATGAGAATCCAGGGTTTGACTCACTTCTGTGGTTAATTTAGGCAACAAATGCACTTTGGTAAGTGAAAGACTGTCACAAAATTTTACCTGTAAGACTCATGTTGTACACACAGACACAAATTGTTCATTTTGAAGACATGCTGACAGTCATGAAAATAATGTTTGAGAAATAGTCATGAAATTTATATTTATGTTTGATGTTGAGAATTCTAGCAGCTTTCTGACTTGAATGTCAATCACCGTTGTGATAACAATGGAAATGAGTCAGTTCCTCCTTAATAAGAGTTTAGAAAAAAAATGGACCAGAATTAGATTGTCTCAGCAGGTTTTAGGAATATTTCTAAAAAGGCAACCAACTGAGTTTGAGTTTTGAGTTTATTTATTTAAAACAGGGACAATACATATAAATGAACATATATATGTAAATATGCAAGATTATAGCCAACGTCTAATTTCCATCTTTAGTCTCTTCTGCATAATTATCAGTCTCTTAAATTATTCCTTAGTGAAAAGTTATGTAAATAACATATTGTTATTAGAAGTGTGAGGAAACAATTGAGACACATTAGAAAAACAAACAGTGATGGAGCAGTGCCAGGTATAATGATTTGGTCTAATGATGAATATTTTTCCAATTCATCTTAAATACAGGGAAAAAACATCTGATGTGTTCATTTAAATGAATCATCTGAAGCAAAAGCCAGGGATGGGCTGGAACTAACTTCCAGTGTCTTTTTTGCCACACATCACACTGCACCAGTGCCCTCTATTGTTCAGTCCCGTCTCTGCAGGTACACAGTCTCACAGTAAAGGGACACATTAACAGCACCAAGAGGTCAAGGACTAATTCTGTTCTATTTGTTTGAATTTTATTAACACTATCATAAAAAGTAAAATGTTTTACACAAAATATCTTCTTTTTCCTTTCAGATGGGTATTTACATTATGTCTGCGTAATCACCACTAGATGGCGGTAAAATAAAGACTGACAAGACAAGCAGAAACTGCATTTCATTTCATTCCTGATATGCTTTTGAAATTCACAGATGAAGAGATTTATTTTACATTTTTGTTATCTAAAAATATGAAGAACATTAATGTTTAATGTTTTTTTGTGTATTTTTATTCTGGACACCCAAACTAGGATTCACATGATCTGCAAAAGCTAATTATTGCTGACATCCTGTCAAACAGTGCAGCAATTTCACTGCAGTTCCTGGTTAGCTCAAGATCCCTGAAAGCTGCAGTCTGATGAAGGTAGAGCCATTATGAGACTGTGTTTTTGTGTTTCTTTTTACTCCTGCAGTGCTCAAATATGCAGTTGCAATTTATTCATCATATCTTTCTTAAATAATGAATTCAGGGAAACTTATATGTATTTTTATGTAAATTTGTTTTTGCTTTTGTCAAGCAAAAATAAAACCATCAGCCCATAAACTATGTCCAATCTCCTCAAATAAAACCAGTGCATTTGCAGCCAACTCTGGTGGCGCTGAGAAAGTAAAAGTTGTACTCCTTCCTATCCCCCTCTGTTGCTTGGGGTGTAAATCCTTTGCTAGTACAATTACAACATAACCATGGCAACCAGTGTCTGTGCCATGCTGGGCTGTGTGAGCTGTGTTGCCGTAGTAATGAGAGGCCTCTGACAGGCCAGATCTCCTTTCTTTCTTTTTTTCTCCTTCTTGTGTGTGCAAGACGCAGCTGCTTACAGAGCGAAGAAGCTGGTGTTTGTTAGTTAGTCAGTTTTCATGTTTCCAAAGTTGTGTTCCACATTGATGATGGAACAGTTTGTGTAAACATTTTGCATTTTCTGTGCTCAGGCACACAGCACATGCACGTGTGGTTTATATGTGTAGGTACAGTGCGGTATTTTCTGTGGTGTGGGATTTTATTTTTACAGTGTACAGCAGGTAGGCACAGCGCCTCCTGTTCACTGACGTAATGTGTTCGGTGTGCAGTCTGCAGCTCCTTTCTTTGTCCTCGCCTGTTGGATCTGTCTGCCAATTTCTAAAATTATAGTATCTATTTTGGAAGGAGAGAAATTTTTTTTAATTTTTTTTTTTTTTTTTTTTTAAATAATTTTTGTCCTAATCACCAGTTTGGAGTGTACACAGAATATATCACTTTGAGATATATATCAGCAAAAGGAAACATTTAAATATATATGATTTCATTATTTGGTCTTGCATATGTTTTGAAAATGTGTACATCAACCAGAAGTCCTCACTTAGCACTACATCCATCAGGCTGTAAAAAACCTAATCTGTCAAATCTACTAACATCTGAGAGCTGGAGGTTACAGACCTCAGAGATAGGCATATTATAATATTTTCCAGTCTGAATGCACTCTGGGTGTGATAATATGTGGGAACTGTTATGTGAGTGCATGAGTTTACACTTAGCAGAAGCTTTTAGACAGGGGGACTAAATCCTGAGCACAGATTGAAATCAGGGATTATGCAGATTTTGTAGTACAGACTGTGAAGGAGGGAGGGGTTAATGTCAAGTTCACCATGATTTGCCAATTTTCATTAGCATGTATGTTTCCATTTTGTCTTGTTTTCAAAATTAATCTCAGGAGGATCCCAATTTAACTGTCGTCTTTATTTTCAAAAGCTCAACATTAGATTTACCTTCTTCAAATACTGCTAGCATAAGATTTCACTTGGAAAATGCCCCTTAAAGGTTTGTACAGAGGATTCTCTTTATAGGCTATCTATGAAATGCCAATTGCTATTTATCATAGCTTTAAATGTACTTGTGCATGTACAGATGTAACATTACAGGCTTGGAAAGACAATAACAATATAAAAGTGTGTGGTAAACTATGTATCTGGGTGCACACAAATCTTGTTATTATTGATAGATCGATAGTCACTAAATGCGCTTTTATACCTATCTGCAACTCTGTATTTCAAAAGTGTCAGTCTTATCAGACTTATAAAAGAATATGTGCACATTTCCTTAGGAGACTACATGATGTATATTCTATGGAAGAAGGATAATAGCATTGTTTGTCCCTTTTGTTTTTTTACATGTTTTTTGTTTTTGTGACAGTTTGCAGGAATAATGGGTATAATATTTATGCTTGTACGTTTAATTACATGTGAAGGGTCTTTTTCTGTTGTCACTGTAAAAATACAATAAACATATTCTTCAGAAACATTGCAAGCTTGATTTCAAATGTAAAAGTACATGTTGGATTGTATATAACTCCATTTTCATTAGCAGTATATACATTTTCACCTTGCTGTTTTTTTTTTCTTTTCTTTCTTCTTTTTAAAATGCATAGATTCAAAATAACATATTCCCTTTGCATGCTTCTCCACTCAGATTTGCTCTGTGGATGAGTATGAGCAGAATATAAGGGGAAGCTGGTGATGTAGTAAAAAGGATTTCATGTACAAGGTAGACAGATTACCTTCCTACAGAAACATCTCCATCCCCCAAACCTCCTGCTCCTCCTCCTCCTCTCCTCATGAATATTGGGGAATGAATGCGTGCAGGGAGAGCAGAGAGGGAGGGAGGAGGCAGGGACAAAGGGAGAAAGGGAGGATAGTGAAGGAAGAAAGGAGGGGGGGTGGGCTGATATCGTCAGAGGCCTGGCAGTGCGCAGGCTCTCTGAGAGCTGGGCTGGCTGCCTATTGATTGGAAAACAACGGGCTGTGGGAGGACAGATAAGGGTGGCTGTGGGCTAACGGGTTAGGGAAGGGATACAGACCAAAGTTCAGACCACGCTGCCATCTTTACCTCCCTATTTTTTTTTTCTTGTCTCTCTTTCATCCTGGAATTAATGTAACTGCTGCTCATCGCTGGGTTTCGCAGCAGCGGGAGGCTTAGGCACAATTCTTCTTGTCTGAGGAGATCCTGCCTACACACCAAGCCATAACAACAGCGGCACATCGTCTCCAGGTACTCTGTCTTCCTACTGTTCCTGTCATCCTGCTGTTCCTTCTTTCAGTCCTGACTCATAAAGGTCCTCACTGTCATCAACATTTCTCCATCCTTGCCTTGTAACCATGGTTTCCTGCATCTCCTCTTCCTCTCTGCTCGCTGCTCTTCTCTCCCTCCCCCACTCTCCTCTTTTTTTCTCCGTGTGATGAGAAGATGACATCCACTTGCTTGATTTAAATTTCTTTCATGGCTGCCTGAAAATTGATTTGATGAGGATTAATTTTATTTGTATTTGCATGGGACGAACGCAGACTAGTTTGATGATGTATTTTCAAAATAAAAATGATTACTGTCTGCTTAATGTCACAGAGCAGAAAAAAAATATGCTTTAAATATCTGCAGTGGATGGGTGCTGGATTTGTCATTCAGTCGTCCCTCCCACACTAAAATGGGGCGAGTGATTTGGCTCAATTGCATGAAACGACCTCTGACGGGCTCTCGTGATTGGCTGTTTTGATACCTGCATGCTTAGCCCAGAGACACACCTGAGATCACCACCACTCTCTATGAAGGTCATACAGAAAAAAAAAGGCTGACACACACCCCAAACACACACTATGCAGACATCCAACACTTCAAACACATACACACCTTCCACACTGCCATTAGCTCTGATGTGGATGCTGGGATTCATACCTCCCTTTGCTCAGAAGTATTCCAGGCTTTTTCACATCCATTTTGCTCATCTAGCCTCGCAGTGAATAGAAAGGCAGCAGCATGACTGGTGCTATTAGAAAATTGAATTTGTGATCTTTCTCCCTGCCAAATTCTCAAGCAGCAACATCAGTGCCTCCTGCAAAGAGCCCCTGTGGCAAGGTTAGAGTCAGCCACTAATTTCAATGTCCATGCTCCTTATTTGAGTAAACCAAATGATCTAATTAGATCTACTAACAATCACAAGTTGCCAGTCACTGTCACATAAAAGGAGTAATTAGTTTCTGCTGCAAGGGTTTATTCTACACGGATCCTTTTTTTTTCAGCATAGAAATTAGAATGCTGCCTAAATCAAAGCAGGTGCAATTATAGTAAGAGAAAAACAAAAATTTATTAAAAGAACAAAAAAAAAAAACAACACATGGAGAGCAAAACAGAGACCGGATGAGATCCTGAGAAACAATATCCGACAGGGGATGGAGCAGCACTTTGCTGAGTGGTGTAATGAGGAGGAAGAGGCTTGCACAAGCTTGTTTTTAAATGGACTCCTCTGTTCTCACCCACTTACAACAGGCCATAGTCCAGCAAAGCACAGAGGATGAAAAGTCAGCCTCACTGCTGTAATTATGCTGCATCTTACAACCTAGCTGAGCACAACATGTCTTAAAAGTCTGACTGCAGTCTTACAGTAAATGCTGCTTCTGTTTGTTGGCTACACCCAAATCTCTGCTAATATATATATGATTTGAATTCATTTATCAGTTATCGTTGGCCTCTTGACTTCATGGTTTATGGCACTATTTTAATCTTATGTTGTAAGTCAAAATTTTATTAGAATCACTTTCTAAAGTTGTTGTGAGCTGCTTTGGCTTAGTGTGTGCTTTTTGTGAACTCTTAACTATTTGATCAATCTACAAAGATACTGTCAAATCTCAGGCATGAATCAGCAGTTGGGAGCAGGGAGGTTTGTGAAAAATATTTTTTAAACATGGAATATATGCATGCTTATCACTGACTTACTGACATTCGCAAACCACGTGAAATACACCTGTATTATTTGACGAAAAGTATCACTATTTAGACATATACAACTTAATGCCCCATAAAAACTGAACAGTTGATAATGGAGTGTTGAAACACTTCTTTAAGCGTTTTTTCAAACCCAGTTGAAATTAAGTGTAGTTGAGTTCATCTTCAAAAATCAAAAACTGTCTGGATTGTTAACTTTTTTGTTAAAAGTCTTGAACAAGAGATGATTATGTTTTGTAGGAATCCAAACGGAAATGGGACAACATTACTTGTAGCTGCAGAAACTCATCTTTTTTTTATTTTAGTTGGATGATTTCGAAGAGTACTTTAAGATATATGCATTCTAATTAGTGGTGTGCAAACTACCTTATTTGACAGGTTAAGCCTAATAAACCAGAGAGGTATTTAATTTAAAATGAGGGAACAAAATTAAAACTCAAAATTTGGAATATCCACGTCCCCTGATTCCCTGTCTCTTTGTAAGGTGCTAAATTAACATATCTTACCTTTCCAAATACTGCTTGAGGCATTTTTTTGATGTCTGTCCCAGAGCCTCAAAAGCTTTCACTGAGATTGGAAGATGAGTCTATCTCGCTGAATCAGAATTAAACTTAAATTGAACAGGACTGTAATTATCTGGCCCTCAAAGGTGAAGGATTTATTTTTCACCCGTATTTATTTGGCCGCAAAAATCTAAAGCAAAGCACTAAAAAAGCCTGACTTTATTACATTAGAAACTGTGTATTTTGATTGTTCCTCTAATTTCATGTTCCATAGTCTTTGAAATCTCATCAGCGAGTCCCGGTAGAGGAACTTAATTAACTGTGGTTTACCAGTAAAGCCAACTGGTTCGGTTCCCCTGTGGGACCTGCTCCCCTTCTGGCACATCTACCTCCATCTCCTCTTTGTCTAGACAACATGGTGCCCACACCCACACCCACATGAGGTGAGACAGGCATGATTTAGGGGCTGCCAGAGGAATCCTGCTGGGATAATGGTAAATGAAGCAGATGGGGACAGACACCAGCTTTATGAACCTGTCCTTTGTCTTTAACACATTGTCTGCCACAAAGCTTTGCCTCTTAAAAAGTATGATGATGTGACTGAAGACATCATGCTGATTTAACAGACTTTATATATTAAACACTTTATCCCCACCACCTCTCTGTTTGTGCAGGGTTCAGAGATAAACAGACAGGGGACGCCATGGAAGCCCCTCTCGTGTGTTTGGACGAGGAGTTTGATGACCTCCGACCATGCCGCATGGATGAGCTGGATCATCCAGCGCTCAACTCTTACTCCACCTCCACCACCACCACCACCGTCCCTCTGGCCCCCATCACCCGCGAGGACTTCTCTGAGCTGGAGAACTTCTCTGAGATGATGAGCTTCAAGTCAATGGAGGACCTGGTCAATGAGTTTGACGAGAAGCTCAATGTCTGCTTCCACAATTACAACACCAAGACGGAGGGCCTGGCTCCCATACGCAGCCAGTCACACAACCAGGAGGATGAAGAGAGGCTGCAGGATGAAGAGTGAGTGAACACAGTCACAGTAATAAAGTCTGACAAAAATGTACTGCATAAAATCCACTTTTGGAACTCTGGGGCTTTCAGCCACCTCTTGTGGCATTCATAGCCTGTAAATATATTTCTAAGCCTGCAGAATTCACAACTGAGGTCTAATAAATCTGATTCACTGAAGTCTTCAGTGATAAACCTAAACTGGCACATACAGTCCATCAAAAAGCATTTGTATTAATATATTTGGGTTAAAAATAGAAATAGCAGTCAAAACAGCACCCCACAGTATGCTACAATATCTATTTTTCAGATTTTTCAGAAATAGAGTCCTTAGTTTACAGATAAGTAAGCCAATAGCCTTCATTTACTAGATCAGTTTCAATATTTAAACTTCTCAGAAAATTGCCCATTTGGTTGCATTCAGGCTGTGTGATGTGCCCCTGGACCAACAGTGACATATTAAAGTTGATGGAATTGACAATAGACATACTGTCATAAAGAAACAACGCAGACATATTCCAGGCTCACATAATGTAGAACTTTTATCCCCACTTCTTCATGTCTGTTGTACAGTCAACTTCTTATTGTTCTGCCATTCATGTCATTACCAACACACTCTCAAGGCCAAACATTGGCTCAGCAGCTCAGCACGTCACACATGACAAAACCGGAATGAATTTCCAACACAGACCACAACACTCCAAACAACCAGTCAATCAGCTGCGTGACCCCACCCTCTCCAGTCACACTGCATGCTGAATTATTCAATGTGCTGTGCTGTTCGCCTCAGTTGGCTTCAACTCTGATGGTCTGTCTCTGCCTCTCCATCAGCTGACTGCTGGATCCTCCTCCCTCTGCTCGCAGGCTCAAAGGCAGAAACACACACATACTCGCTGTGTGGATATGAGTCATGCTAAAAATAGTCTGTCTGTGGGTGTAAGAGGGGAAGTTTTTGGAAAGGAATCACATAATTTTTCAAACAACATTAAAATGCTGTAAAAATATGTGTTAATGAAAAAAAAAGCTTTACTCATTATTGTGCCACACAGGACTGCAGGAGGATGTGAGTTTCTACTACATTAATCTGCATTTGAGCCAAGACACGTGCCTCATGCCACACACTGATTTTTTGTGGCATGGACGAGGAAACCAGTGCAATATGGCAGGGTCAGACACACACTGTTCCCCGCCTACCGGAGTTTAGACCATTTGACATTTCTCATTGTTCCTCCCCCTCATTTCATGCCAGTTATTACCTAACAATTCATGCTGTCAAATCACATTCTCTAAATATTTATTCACCTTACAGACACTAAGAAATCAAAAATTATGAAAATTAATTTAGAAAATAATGGTGTTCTCAACACTTAAGGACATAATGTTGGGCTATAGCATATGAAGAAGATTCAAGATTCAAGATTTAAGATTCAAGAAGCTTTATTATCCCGAGGGAAATTGCTGTGCAACGGTTACAATACAAAAGCTGGAAAGTAATACAGTGGGAGAGATAGTAGAAATGAAAGCTACCATACGATAAAATAAGTAAGATAAATAAAATAAGGCTAAAAGAAATGAAAGTAACTCATAAAACCTAAATCTGCTGTCTGATTGAGAGCAGTCTGTTATATGTACATTTTTGCCTAATCCTTGCAGCTGCCTGATTAGAACACAGATATGAGTGAGAGCAACAAGCTGATGGACAAGTAGAATATTAAATAGAATAATTTCTCTTCAGTGGCTGCAGGCCAACTAACACAGCAGGACAGCTTTGTAACATGGAGTTCCAGTTCCTGCCGGCCAGACGACCAGACTGTCCCCGTGTGTGCAGCACGTCAACCACGTCAGTCATGAGTTGATGTGGTTTGCTCTGTGGTTAAAACTGATAAGAATCATTGAATGTGGTGGGTGTTACTTTAGGTGTTCACGATTATTTATTAAAAAATAAATAAATTGGGAAATAATGCAATTAACATGTAAAGATGTTTCACATTATATAAAGCTATGACAGCAGTGAATTAGCCTAGCCAAGCGTTAGATTGTAAACATAGTGAACAACTGGTCTGACTCTGACTAAAGGTTTAAAAACAACAAAAAGACAAAGTGCTTCCTGCCAAGAAATTATCTAATATAAACCTTCTATAGAGTTATAGGTTTTTATTTCCTTTAGTTCATTTTTTGTAAGCAATAATATTTGACTCGTGCTAAGCCCAGCAAATGGGCTACATGCTGTAGCCTAAAGCTTGAAGACATGCAGTCTTTACCTTTTTTTAACTCTTGACAGATAAGGAAAATTTTTTTAAACTCAGACTTTTGCTAAATGTTTTAGTCTGCTGTGTTGACTCTCATAATCTCTTAGGCTGGTTAGCTTATTTGATGACTTCAGATTGCCTGTAGATGTGAATATAAGTGTGAAGGATTGTCTCTGTGCGTCGGCCTGTGATAAACTGCCGATCTGTCTCGGGTGGGTGTATCCCGCCCTCACCTACTGTCATCTGGGATGGTCTCATGCCACCCCCATGTCCCTGGCAAGGATAATTGGTTGCAGATAATGGATGGATAAATGATTCTAACAAACTCTTGTACAGCTACAGTGATAACACACTAAAAAAGACCAAGCAATACAGATCTCTTCATAAACATTTTTTACTTACAAAGCTGTCAAAAAAAAGTAATGATAGCATGCCAATACTGCACCCTAGTCCACATATTTCTGGCCTGTTTACCAAATAATGTTATCTAGTTTATTTAAACCTATAAACCTTTCAAATGTTTTAGTTAAAAAACTTTGCCCCTGTTTGTTTGCTTGTGCATGCAGTCATGGCATGCAGGCACGGCTGGTGAGGTAAGCTGTCAGCTGAATGGTGTCCACTGTGTTTGTGGGTGTGGGCAGTGCCACTGGGAGCTGGGCAGCAGGCCTGAGCCATTCACTGCTGAAGGAGGAAAAAAACACAAAGGAGACTTCTCTCCCAGTTTGATGTCATTCCTGCTCGGACAGACGCTTGCTCGGGGCATAGTTAGAAACCACAGGCACAATGATGTGAGGAGCTTTACCTAACTCTCTGCTAAGGATACCTTTTTTTGTAGTAAGCGGTGTTTTTCCTGATGTGCATTGTTTCTTTGCAGCCTCCAGCTCTGCAGTTTGACTACCTACAGTGACCTGCCATGTTGAAATATTTACTGAGCTTCTGAAGACAGGGCTTAGTAGTCCACCTTATTACCAGAGAGATAAAACCAAACTCTGGTTTAATGCTGTTATATAACTGTCTAAGTGCACCGCGTGGATACACCAGCTTAAAATAGTAGACAGCCTTTTGGGGACAAAAAATGTTTTTAAATCTTGTTTTTGAGGGATTTTGGTAGTTCTTAAAAGTATTTATACTTACATGTGTGCATGCATGTTTCCACGTGTTGTTTTGCAGTGTGTGGGACGCTCTGACTGATAACTACATCTCAACCTGGGACGGCCCAGCCTCAGAGGGACTCAACGGCAATCTTTCTGAACAGGAGGTACATGCCACTCCACATCTTTCTATTTGGTTTAGATTTGACCAGTGTGCTATTAGGCCTATAGAACAATTTGTAATGCATAAACTTACTATTTTGACATGGTGAATTTTGATGAGTTCCTCTGAATGGTCAACATTATTTATGTTGAAAGATGTTTAAAAATCTTAATTCTTTGAAGAGTTACTTCTCTGCTGCTGATTGTTCCTTGTTCTAACTTTCTTATTGTGTTCATGATTTACATTTTCTTCACACGTCTTTGGTAGAAGTTGAGTTGACTACCACTGTAATATTTCACCAAATGAATCTTATTTGAACCTACATCCTGCACTGCATCAAAAGTGTTACTCAGGAATAAACAACTTAGCCTGTCAACTAATGTAATGTTTATTTACCTATTTGTCGCTCAAATGAGCATAGTTTTATTAAGACCGCTCAGAGGTCTGACCCATAAAACATGCTTACTACCCCAGAAAATTGCTCTCTGTCACGCCCTCCTTTGTTCTTTCTGCCGATAAAGAGACACATGTAGGTCCAACATTTTTACTGTCTACAGATTGTTAAATAAATGTTTATTTATGTCTGTCCCACTGTTTTAAAGGAGGGAATATGATTTTGTTCTTACAGCTTAAAATGGCTGTAAATTAAAGAACACAGTGTGTCAGTAGTTCTCATGCTGGCGTGCCAAACTGAGTTGCTAATGGGTTCATTCTTTCTGAGGCTTAATCTCATGCTGACACTAGAAGACACGCTTGACCAACCTTGACTGGCCTGCCATTCAGCAGAGGTCTTTCTTCCCTCCCTTAATTGGCTGTCACATACAACTGGACAGCAGGCACTTAACAGTCTGTCCTGTTTTGGCTGGTCAAGGCTAGAGCAGACGTTTACAGTCCCAGAGGGACTGGTCGTTCATATTCAGCTATCCTGCCTGCGGTTGAATTGTTGGACTTTTCTCAAATTTGAAGGTTTTACCAAATCAGACCTCAGGTAAATGTTTTGAAAATTATGGCTCCCTATTAAAATGATGGCTCCCTTTTAAAGTAATGATCCATCTTTTTCCCCTGGATATTGTATAAGTGCACACTTGTTACTGTTTCCTCTGCCACCCCATTAATTGCTTGTTTTAATCAGGTTCTTCTATTTATTCCAAATATACCAGAAACACAAGATACATTAGCTGTTTACAAGAAAATAAAACATTCCTAAACAGTCTCATTGTTGTACTGCCTTGGTTATTACCAGTAGCCTTAGTCCTACAGACATTAATATCCTACAGACATGCAATAAGACTAATGTTATCAGCTATGTAAGCTTGTAATATTTATTTATTAGTTCTAACCACTAAGAACAATTAAGGCTAATGGGAAAGTGTTAAAAAAATAATATTGAGAAGTCCCCTTCTGGATTACATTTTATCTTGACAAGAATGTGAATTTCATGATAATCCGGCCAATGGTTGTGGAGGAAATACACACATCAAAAATGTCATTTTGGGGCCCCAGGAAGAGTTGGGATCAAGAGATTATCAAGATCCATGAGCCGTGAATGTGTATGCAAATTAATTCTGACTGATAAACCAAAAATGCCAGTGAAATCAAAAACATTTCTTCAATTTAGAATTAACCACACTATTAAAACTGCATGAAAGTCCTATATTGCAAATAAATAAATACTTGAGGAATAAACTATTAAAACACATTTACAAACTGAATTCTTGATTTTGTTAAATGAAAAGTTATACTAGGTAGCACATTTGAATGAGTGCAAAGCCAGCTGATCTCTCAGTCGCAGTGTATTATGTACATGTAAATGTATTATCCATATGCATATAGGCAGTTATTTACTCCTTTGAGACAGTCGTGTGCTTATTGCTTGGTTCTTATGTTACAACTTATGTTAACTTATGTTACAATGTTCACATTCTGCAGATCCATGAAAAAGAGGAGGAGGAGATGAATGAGAAGAATGACAACGCCAACCACCTGAATGAAGAGCCACTCATTACAGCTGATCAGGTGTGTGTGTTTGGGGGTTAGGGTTAGACCAAGCAGCAGTTTCTTGGTGTCTTTGGTAACAGAAAAAGAAAGCAGAGTTTAACAAAAATAACTTGTGTCTCATCTTTCATCTGCCATCTTAAAAACTTTGTAAAATTTTGTTTACCCTAATATTTCAAACCTCTTGTCAGATGAATTAAGGAACAAATATATGTTAGTGTCATCATAACCAAGTGTGATTGAAAAAAGCAGGGGACCAAGAACAGACCCCTGGGGAACAGAAATAGTCTTTGCATTGCTAGATGTAACATTCCCATTTTGATAGTTTCTCCATGGAAAATCCTAACATGGATAAACTATGTGCACATACTGTTCCTAAATGTATTTCCTGAAATCCACACTGTGTTTGTGCAGCCTTTTTTGCAGACATAAGTTTTGGTTTAGGCCATTTATCATGTCCAGTACATCTACTCATGTCATGTATGACAGTGTGGAGTATTAGACTGCTACAGAATAAATGCTGACACAAGAGTTTAGACAGATGCCTGTCTGAACTTAATTCTGCCTCTGCTGAACACTAATGAAGCATTTGTTTAGACATCAATAATGGATTTAAGTGTGATATCTATGGGAAGCTATTGGCATTTTAGTGGCCACTCTCTACTGACAAATGGATGGTTATGGATGTGTGTATACCTACCCCCATGTCTCCTAATCTCTTTCCTGTCTGTTTACTCATCTCCCTATATCCTTCAACCTGTATTACTTTCATACTCTCTCTTTCTCTTCAAGGTCATTGAGGAGATAGTTGAGATGATGGAGAACTCTCCAGATCCTGGCGAAACTGAGGAAGAAGATGAAGAGGAGAGCAGCCACTGTTCCTCCAGGACCAACCCCTCCCTGCTGGAAGAGATCAGACAGCTTTCACAGGCCTCCAACAACAACTGCTCATATGAAGGTAAAACAGGATATCATTCAGAGGTTTTAGTTTGTTTATTTAGTTTATTTATGTATTTATTTATTTATTTTTGACAGCAGGGTGATCAGTCTTTTAAATGTCAGCGCCTTTTAGGTTGCAGTTAAAGAATCTAAAATCAAAAGGTGAGACCCTCTTCTCAAATGAGTCCTTGTCATAAGCTTGACATAAAAATATCACTATTGTATCATTATTTATGAATCATTCAATATGAAGGCCAGTTATAATGAGAGCATGGACAGAGTGTGTGCGTTTGTCCTTGCCCATGATGGTCAAGGACAAACACACACACTTGTCAACATACTGAATATCCTTCACATCTCCAAGCTGTTTACTCTCATATCTGTCTTCAATTGTAATTTTTTGGTTGAGATTAAAGAGACATATATCAGTAGTCATTTCACTTACTTCAGCCAACCACATCAGGACACCCCCTTTCATGTCAGGTTTTGATTTAGTAATCCACATGTTAGATTAGTCATCTCATTACAGCAGGCCATAGGTGAAGTTTCAGGAGGACAAAGTGTGCTCTGCCATAAGGCTCCCTGTCACTGGACATATTGTAGACCCATATGGCCCTATTAACAGTAATAGGGTTCATTTTTACATTATATTATTCAGTGTTATTTGTTGTACTTTCATTTTGTATTAAAGACTCATTGAGTCTGAATATGTCTCAGCAATCTGTGTTAAAATTTAGCTAAGGCCCAATATTTTGAGACAAAAATAAAACAGCCTGTCCCTCTCTCTTGCCTCATCTGTTCTGCAGGCCTGAGCCTGATGCCCAGCTCAGCGCTGGTCGAACTGCTGCACCGGGTCGAGGCTGCCATCCGTGAGTACTCTGAGGAACTGGTTAGTCAGCTGGCTCGACGTGAAGAGCTGGAGTTCGAGAAAGAGGTGAAGAACACGTTCATCACAGCCCTAATGGAGGTTCAGAACAGGCAGAAGGAGCAACGAGACAGCAGCAAACGCCGGCGCCGGGACAAGGCTCTGAGCCTTCAGGGGGGAGGGATAGCAGCTGTGAATGGAGGGAGCACAGGCTCCACGGAGAAGACAGGGAGCATGCCTGTCAAGGTAAGAAGCAGGAGATGAGGAGAGCTTTGAAAGCTTTACACACCCTTTAATTATTCACATCTTGTATGTGTGTATGTGTGTGTGTGTATGTGTGATTGTTCGAACCATAGTTTAGGTCCTCTCACACAGAAGCTCTACAGGCTGATGCTTTCATCAGTGTCACTAGATTTACAGTCATCATACCACAATGGACCAGATTTAGTGAGAACATGGCGTTGCAAAAATGTGTTTACCAAGACAGCACCTCATTATGCAGTCAGCCCCTCGGACTGATCCTGTTACTGCTCTTCACTCTGCCAGAGGAACAGAGCGCTGAAGCTCAGTTCACAGGAAGAGTTTCTGTAAGATCACTCAGCTTAAAAAAATGATCTTGATCAAAAAATAATTACCTGGGCCAAAAACTGCTGCATGTAATATGACATTATGATAATACAATTTTTGTCACAAATCTAATTATTAAAACAGTAGGAAGTAGTCGTGGTTAAAAAAAAAAGAATAAGAGGAAGTGTAGGACAAATCAAAATCCCACATTAAGGTACACACAGCACCATATATAGGTGAAGAGAGATGGAGATGGAGGTGGAGATGGTGCTGATATGGATGTTTGTGCTGAGGTTACTCTCGCCATGTACACTTCAATTATAATGTCTCGAAAACACAGAGAAGTTGAGTTACAAACTGTTGTGGTTTTAAAGTTCATATTCAAGTTGGATCAACACAAACCAAAAAAACTGTCCCATATGCATTCATGTTATATTTGTTGCTTACTGTGTTTATTAATAAAGATCGAAATGCTCCTTAATTGATTTTATTATTCAGTTTTGAGTTATATGTAAGCTTACTTCAAATGCAGTTTTTATCAGACCTGCACTCATACTTTTTGCTCTTGCAAGTCACATCAGTGCTCACACCCACTTTTCAGAAAAATGACAGTCAAAAATTGCTGAACCTTAGCAAGTCAAGCAGTTAACATGCAAAAATGCGCATCTTAGATGAACGTGAAATGTAGAAAGAGCACTTGCACTGCACAAATGACTTGCAGACTGCAAGCTCTTGCATGCTGTGTGTGTGTGTTTTGTGCAGAAAGTGTCACGTGTCTGAAAAACACTTAAAACCCAGCAAGTTGTGATGCTTTTGGGGTAAAAAAGTTTCAAACTCTGGTTACGATTGAAATTGTTGTTATATGACACAAATTTAAGGCATAACCACTATACCTTTGTAATAAAACACATATAACTGTATAATGATTTAGTGGAACCCGGAGGCCAACTCATTTTCCAGGATGCAGAGCAGCTGTATGGCTCTTCATCTAGTTTACTCGCACACTGGGCACTTGATTGGGCACTTTATCATGTTTTAATTCCTCTCACCCCTCCAAACCACCAGTAAACAAAAGCCTTAGTTGATGTGGCCTGGTGTATATTTTCAACTCCATGAGATTTTCCTGCATATGTGCAGCGTTCATATTTAATCCCTCCAGTGTAACTGAAAGAAAGGTGGACCTTCAGTGCCTGAAAGCTCTCCCTCTTTACTCCCTGTGACTGTTAGCATAATGGATCTCGGGTCTATTAGCTTAAAGTATCTTCCAGGAAAAATCCCAAAGTGGAAGTGACCCGTAGTCTACACTGCAGTCCAGTCTACTCCTGTCCGGTAACAGAGAAACAACCTAATGGATTTCCCTGCAGACAAAGCAGCAGCAGTGTTTTATGTGGTGACTGCTGCATTATTCAAGCAGTATGAAAGTGATAGTTTATTGATGTAGATGCAAAGTAAACAATAAAAGCATATTATACCTCGTATGATTAATTTTTCACTAAAAAATAGTTAGGCTGAAATAGAGAGGCTGAAGCTGAATTGTAAGTCTTGGACAAAAAATGACTCCTAATCCAGTTGAAGACAGTCTTTCAGTTTGATCGAGGAAATGATGATCAGCAGCTCGTAATAACTATCTATATGTTTGTGTGTCTGTGTGTCTATGTGTGTGTGTGCGTCCTGCAGCGTTTCAGCATGGAGGGCCTCTCTAACATCCTGCAGACGGGCATCAGACAGACATTTGGAAGCACAGGCCATGAGAAACAGGTAAGGTCACATGGTGCCATTAAAAGTGCTGGTCAATTGCAAATATAAATGTCAGATGATGAAATAAACACTAGCCACTGGTCAGCAGTACTCACTAAATATGATAAAGTTTATAATAAAAAAACATATTACATTTAAATAATTAACACAGCTCATTTCTGTATGTGCATGCAATATATAGAGATCAGACATGTTTTATAATAACATTGACCTGGAAATCAATCTTAACATTTGTACTTGGCATGTACATAAACTGCCATGGTAATACCGATTGACTGTAGTTAGATTAGGATGCATGTTGCTTTTCCTGGCGGTACAGTTGTGGTGTGACTTTGCCTTTGCTAGCTGTGCTGTTGTGGTCCGTCCACGGACACTTTCGGGCCATAGCCACAATGCCATTGCATTGGCTGCACTGCTCATATTTACATCACTGCCTCAGTCATTTGCAGTTGAGGTCGTTCAGAGGGATGATCCGCTCGCTGTATGTAACTTGATCTCTGTTCTGTGTGCTCAGGAACACTGCGAGACTGTGTTCCTGCATTTTGTCCACATAAATAACAGGCAGGAGGATAGATAGAAATAAAAGTTTGACATTTAAAGGAATTCAGAATTTCATATTTCTCAGCTGGTTATAGTTACAGACATTATGGGATGTAAACTAACCACTGAGAGAACAGGTATAACTGAGACTTGGTCATTGGTCTGTAGGTTAAGTCAGTAAGTTTGGAGGTGACAGCATATTCTAACAGTGTGTTGTGAGTTTTTGGTATTGGGATTTAACTTTCTCTTACAAATGGATGCCAGATTATGCTTTAAACCCCTCAGGCAGTGATAAAGGCTTTACTGTTTGCAGTGTAAAGACTGACAGTCCTTTGACTTGAAAAGAAAATGTTCAACATTTTTGAAAATAAACTTATTCCCATGAGATTTCAATAAGATCACAAAGCTTAGAAAAGGAATGTTAAGGAGCCATGAGACTGTCTGTTTCTGCCTTGTTCCAGATTGAAAGCTAAGCTAAGCAAACCATCTCCTGCCTCTGATCTTTATTTAACAGACGGATATCAGAATGGCATGAATCCTTTCAAGTGATTCTTGGAGAGAAAGTAAAGCATATTTCCCTAAACATTAGACTACTGCTCATGTTCTCATGTAGAGTGTCACTGAAAGGAAGCTGCCTTTGATTACTATCACATCATGTTATCCAATCAATGTCTTAATCTGACATTCATTAATCCCAGTTTGACAGTAAAGTCTCTGAATCTTGACTCTGTTTTCAGTATCTAAACACAGTTATTCCATATGAGAAGAAAGGCACCCCTCCATCTGTTGATGACCTGCAGATGCTCACAAAAAGTAAGAATTTAATCATATCATCAAAAGCAAATAGGAATTACTGACTGGGAAAAACATATTCCCAGACCTCATACACTTTTCATGTCCTCTACCTAGTTCTTTATGCCATGAAGGAGGACAGTGAGAAGGTGCCTACACTGCTAACTGACTACATATTGAAAGGTAACACAGGTTCATCCTACAAAGCTTTTTATGAAGTTTTCCTCTTCCTCTGACTTCCCACATGGTATAACACAATCACAGCAGCGAAGATTACAGTATGTTTTCAGATTAGAATATTGTCACATGAAGTTCTTAGAGTCTGAGCCTCAGCCTGTACGTCTGTCCCAGCCCATAGTGTAACAAACAGGCTGTAATGGGTAAAGATCAGTTAATTTTCCTATTTGAAAATTAATTTTAAACCGTAGTTCTAAGTAGTCTCTGAAGTTAAATAAACAGTGTAGCTGACAGTCACTGACAGCTTTCATAGTACCAGTTTAATGTTGCCTTTATGCGGCTAATTTCCCCATTGCTAACATAGTTTAATGACAACTTTAACAGCTGAAGGGATTGTTGTCTGTGTTGCTACAGAGTTCATGTGTTAGTGTTACATCACAGTATTTGCTATCAGCTCCCATCCTGCCGGTACAGACTCAGTCTACTTTTCTCTGATACACAATTTCTACAACTAGTGTAACGGCACTGAAAATACATCCAAGTTTGAAAAAAGAACAAACAATCTGTCGTAGCCTTGGCTACTTCATTGTCATGCTGACTGAGTCTCAAATGTGTTTTCAATGAAAAATAAATGCAATTTAATTATAGTAAAAGGAAATAATTCCAGAATCTGATGAAGAATTAGTGCACTGAGGTATCTCTATTATATTTTTTTTATTATATATTTTTTCTCATTGACTTCCTGTTTTTCTTCTCCAGTGTTGTGTCCCACCTAAAGCACTGGCAGCCAGGGGCTGCAGTGTGACGGAAAATTCTCCCACCTGTCTTTTCCAAGCCTCCTTGCCTCTGGCCCAAGCTGCATGACGTCCCCTCTTTTACCATTATCGACCATGGATCCTCACCATCGACATTATGTATTCACCTCAACTATGACAACTGCCTTTCGCTGAGCTCACCTTCTCCCATCCTGCACATAAAGCTCAGGCCAGACCCAAAATGGCCACCATCTGAATAGTTAAAGAAGTGGGATGGCCAGTCTCACTTTAAAGGACTTCACTAATGGAGCATGACATGCTACTAAATATCACAACACCACTTTGGTACAGGGATATAATGTATCATTATTTTTTTTTTCCTTAATATTTTTACTTTATGGTTTTCTTTTCTTTTTACTTTTCTTTGTTTCTTTGTTTGTTTTAAGAGAATCTCAATGTTGCCAAGTTTTGACACTTATGCATAAACTGACCTCTTTAACCACTTGGTTCTGCTGATTGTTTAATTCATTTGTTCATAAGGTTGACAGTGTAAAATACATCCACAGGTGATCCCCACCATGTATTGTTTCATGATGCAAACAGTGATTTGTTTGAATACAAAAGCCATGCACCTTTTTCTGCCAACCTAGTACTGTAGCTCCACGGGAACGAGAAGTAAAACACGACTATTACGGGTGCAGTGCAGTGCATTACAAAGCTTCTTTTCTTTCTGTCTTTTTGCTTTATGATCTGAAAATCCAGTGCTCTTCTGACTTTTTTTTAAATGTCTTTTAATTTGTATCTAAATATTTGATATTAACTTTGTTGCTTATTTTGTCTTTTATTTACTGGGTCATCAGAGTGACAGGCTTCTGTGCATTTCATCCCTCTCAGTCATGTGGAGATGTATCACTGAGTTTTCCTTGGATTTTCAACCCCTGATGAGATGAGCTCATTTCGATTAAGGCGTGCATATTTGCATAATAGCATATTTATGACTTTGTTTGCGCCATGTAGGTGAATGTTACATCGCTAATCGCAAATTCTAATAAACATTGTACCCTTAATGTGTGTGCATTGCTTCTCTCCTCTATAAATGTATATTTATGTGTATCTAATTTAAATATGTCTGCAAACCATTTAAGATACTTGTTAAGAACTTAATGAACAAATTAACATATTTTCTATTAAGTAATATAGATTTTTTTCAGATTGATATTACACTTTTGTTTGCAGTGCAAAGTGCAGCTTTAAAGATCATCTTGACTTAATTAGTCAGAAACACAAGTTCAAGTATGAACAAATTACATAAAAACTATATTCATAAACAGAGGAGAAAGAGGGTCACAGAGACTAGTTTTAAGTCAATAATTTGCAGTAGAAGGATAAATTTAATATTAACATGATAAAACATCCTTTCACAGTTGTATTTTCCTGTGCCTTTCTTTTTCAAAATATGAATTTGCTGCCCTCTGGTGGTTCATTTGAAATTTTAGGATAACTTCTAAAAATGTTCAACAACCTGTATGCTTGACCAAAACAACTCTATATAAGTATATAAAATTAATGGGAATAGTTACTTAAGCATGCAAACTATATTTAAAAAGGGTTTGTTACTATCTAAATGCCACTTATGATTGTTGCTAATACCACTATTGATTTTTCTTTGCATACAAGTATTTAATAAAAAAAAAAAAAGTTATGTGGAAATAAACATTTTTAATGAAACTATGTTGCAGAACATGTGAATGAGTATTTAGGAGTGAGTAATTTCTCAGCAACCCTTAACCCTGTACTGGTTTATCCCGTCCAGCAGAGGGCAGAAAATGTAACACAGTTTGATGAAGATCATAAACACTGACAATGCTGAACAGCTCAGAAGTCATTTGAGATATTTTAGGTACAAATCATCCTGCAGCATAACATAACGGTTTCATTTTGTAAATGCAAGTAGAATCTAAGACTTCTTTAATGCTTGGATGAAACTTTTTTGTAATAATAGAATCATTCATATCCCCTCCATGCTGTCAGCTTGACAGCAGGGCTAATTAATTTTAGAAATGGAATTTAGAAGCTTGGAGGGAAAAACACACATAAAACTGATCATTTCTCTTTTAATTGAAAATATTATACAAAGCATTTTCCATGAACATAAATATGGAGGATACAAGTGTACACTGCACATTAATGTCCACAATTAGGCCCACTGTATACACAAGTACAAGTTTGGCCACCAGTTTGTCCACAGTAGTTGTACAATCCATCATGGGTTAAAACTGACTGACAGTGAGCACAGTTCAGGAAACATTTACCATTTATAAACTCATGTGCTCTAACACTTTTTGTATAAAAATAAAGGCTTGTCTTGAATACATTTTAATGTTTAGAATGTACACTTTTGAAATGACCCATTCACAAATTACAACAGCGAGTCTATGCACTGCAGCTGTAAGACTCTTGAGTAAAATGATTTCCTCCTTGCTTTCAAATTCCCACAGGAAATCGTTCTTATGCTGGAATGTATTAAAAACAATACAAATCTCAATAAAATCCAATCTTACAGGTACAGCTACAGCCAGTTGTTTGCTCATGTTGCTGTCACTGTCCTGTCACCTTGTGTTAGAGAGATAACAGTGATAAGGAATGGTCTTTAAAGGATGATCATAGGTTTTCATTTCAACATCATTGGACTGTGTTCACCCTAAAAATCCAAAACAACATTTGCTCCAGTGTAATGACGATACAGCAGACATAGTATGATCACTATATATGTTTTTTCTTTTCTATTTAAGATCCAAATGACATTTTATAGGTATTTATTTGACTTCAAAGTCGTGACGATTGGTTAGAAAAAAGCCATGTTTTAAAATAATACTCGGTTTCACTTTCTAAATCAAATGATTTAATACAATTTGGAACCATTTTAATACAAATGTGCTAAGACCATCAAGTTTGTAGCCATTTACATTCTGACTCTGCAATTAAGACATTTAGAAAATAAGCCGACAACGAGGTCAGAACCTCAGTGACGGTGAGTGATGCAGTATTTCAGAGATGCGTGCCTCTGTCTTCTGCTTTATACATCATGAGCTACAGCTTTTTTTTTTCTCAGAATTGCTGACCTCACAAAGATCACGACTTTTATTAATTCAAAATCTGCCCAAATACTTTTTTTTCAGAAGAAACAAGTGCCTGGCTAAAATTCACTCTTTATCTGGTTCAGTAGAAATAATCGAACAAATTTTTGATGCAACAACAGAAGATTAGAATTTCTTTTTTTAAACTAGGCACCATCAAAAGCAACACAAATATATCAACATCTCTGATTTAAAGAGAAACTCACATCTACTTTCTGTTTCCATTTCATGGCCACCTCAATCGAACAGAAAGCAAACAATCTTATAAAACACCTATAACCTTAAACTTATGGCAGTGAATTAAAATGCATCCATTTCGTGCTCACTAACACAGTTTCTTAAACAGGTTGCTTTCTTCGGTAAATCAAACCCTTCAGCATACAAAAGACAGCATGTTGAAATAAAGAAGCATAAAACAGAGTATATCTTTGGTTCAGTATCCAGCAGTGCTGCAGGCAGAAGCTTTACCTGCATTGTATGTTCCATACTGGCTGCAGCCAAAAATATGCTGCATGTCGCAAATTGAACAGAAAATAAATACTATATTTACAATTTCAATGCTTCAGGCAACTTTAAATTATTACAACTCAAGAATGGACTCATGTTTTAGCAAAGTCACCATACTGCAGTTCTGAATAGAGCAGAATATTATAAGAAGATTTTGCTAATCTGTGTTTAAAGAATTGAGTCTAAGAGCATTTTAAAAGCTGAACCGGCAGAAGTAAAGCCAGAAAAAGGATTAGAATACTTTATCATATGTATAATGATGTCTTATCTCTCTGTTCATAAGTCTGCTGTAGCAAAATACTCATTTATAGAACTTTATATATTACACTCAGTCTTCACTATCTTCCCTTTGAGCAGTGTTCCCTCCTCTGAACAGTACTGATTCAATGTGCTTAAACCCTATTTTGGTCTTGATAATTCCTCCTTTGGCTAATTTTTTAAGTAGAGTTGACAGATGAAGAACAGCAGATCTACATAAACCTCTTCTTCATCCATCTGTATATTCATCTGTGAGACTTTCATACACATGAAAGAACCAGTGATGATCCGCTGCTGCTCACTGTGTGGAATTAGTACGGCAGGATTAAAAAATATTTATAATACATCATAAAGTTTATTCTGAAAAAAGATAGAAGTAGAAAAGAAGATACAGGACAAATGTATGAAAAAATCATATCTACTTGCAATGTATTCACTGCATACAGAATATAAAACACATAAATATACTTAAAGTAAGACGACAGTCTGTGTCTGAAAGTCTTGCTGTGAATTAGTGAATTTGATCGTTTTAGCTAATGTAATTCTTTGCTAAATAGAAATAAAAGCGTTCCCTTAAAAAGAAAAAAAAATCAGCAGCTGACCCTCTTCAGAGTGTGAAGGATCAGTTCTCCACTGCTTATGTCAACGATACTGTTTTGCCAGTGAAAGCAGGTGTTAGACCAGAGACCCAGCCTGGTTCTGTGCAGGCACCATGATGGGCACCCCTCCCATGCGGGTGATGTTGGACGCTGTGATGGTGGAGGTGGGCAGTGGTGGCGGGGAGGGAGCAGCCTGGATCTGCAGCTGAGGCTGGCTGTAGGTCTGCGGCAGCGGCTGAGCCTGCGGCAGAGGGGTGGAGCGCTCCGGTCTGGGTATTGGGCCCCCGTTGGTGCTGGCCTCCGAGGGGACGGGCTGTCCGCGTGGTAGGGTAATATTGTTGTTGTAGCTGTAGTGGGTGGGGGTGGAGACACCATGATGGCGGGACGGTCGGTAGCCGGCCGTGCTGCCTGTTGCGGTAATGATGGAGCCGGTGTCAGAGGGGGGGCGCTGGGGGTACTGCTGCAGGTGGTGGTGGTTGTTGTGGAGGTGGGGGGGCTCTTTGTGGTGTGGGCTGGAAGCGATGGAGGACAGGGTGCCATTCTTGGAGATGATGTCTGAACCCATGCCACTCTTAGCCCAGGACACACGCTTGGGAGCCTGAGCGTCCTCCCTGCATGGGACACACTCAGGTTACTGTTCACAGCACACACAACAATGTGAGGCCAGACTGTGTGACATTTTAACAGAGGAATAACTGACTCTTTAAAGAAATACAGCTTATTATTTCTAAAGTTGTGAAGAACTAATAAAAAACATTGCCATGAAACAGATCAATAATTACTATGCTGCTAGTCTGTGGGGCAGCTTTTTACCTGAGCTATTGTTACACCACATTTTAGCATCACTGGCACAGTAACGCTGTTTAGTTACAAAGTCTTGTTCTAAACTGTGTCACATACACACACAAACTGAACATGTATAATATATTGAGAACAATTAACAACCAGTTTTGGGAATGGGAGTGAACTGCATCACTATAGAGCCATGAATGTTGTTGTCTGGGCTCATTCTGCAGCTCTGAGACACACAAACACATGCGCATACACGCACACACAAACACACACAACCCAAACCCTAATACACATAGAATCATATGCACACACAAACTGATGTGCTGACCACTGGGAGCTTTTTATATGTATATATTCCTTTCCCTGTGGGCATGTGGGGGAGTACAAAAAGGTAAATTCATATCAGCTAAAAACACTTTGAACAAATCTACTCTTCTTCCTTCAAATTGACATGCTGTCTAGTTTTAATCATAAAAGCATTCTAAAAAGCTAGATCTCATCTGGGAACATAAGGCTCTTTTTGCCTTTTAGATTAATTAATGAAACATAACCCTCATTACTACGATCACATTATATTATGTTAAATGTATGCAGTTTTAGTTCAGCTTATCTGCCCATTGCACTGTAAGTCAGTGTGGAAGCCCTGAACATACAATTACCTCTTTTAAGACATTTATGGCAAAATGTCAAACCCTTGCTGCTTACAGCTTCTACTATGAGCTTTCACTGTAGTTTCAGTATCTGCAAATTGACCAACTTCAGAAATTGGTCAGACAAAGCAGGACATTTGAAGGGACTCTGGGAGAGTGTAATTTTCACTTGTATCTGTTGAACCCTCATATTGCACCAATTTGTCTTTCACTTTACTTCCTTTTTGGAATATTACCATTGCCTTGTACAAATATTTTCCTTAAACAGATACTCCTGTAGATTTATTTTTTGTTTTCTTTTGGGCATTTTCTAAAATGTACCAGTCCACCAAAGCAAACTGTTTAAGCCATAATTAGGAAGTGTCACCTGACTGATCACTTCCTGCTTTACAGTTGCTGTGAGAAGTGTTAAGTCATAGCAGTATTCTGATGATTGAACAGTTCAGATGTTAAAGAAAAAAAATCATTTAATCCACTTAAACAAAAAAAACAAATTTCTGGAAAATGTATAAATATTATGTACATATAACAGAAACATATTTATAGCCATTGATGGAAGCTACTCAAAGATGACCATCCTGAACTCACTTGATTTCATTTGCCATGTCATCCTCATTGTCTCGCAGCCTCTTTATCAAGAAAAACAGGCAGGGGAGGAGGAGCATTAAACCAACGATTGGGCACACAGTGGCAGCGACTATCATCCCCGTGTTGGTGGCTACAGGAAGAATCATGGAACACACAATTATTCAATAACACCAGAGCACTTAAATATTGTACATGTTCTTTTTGGGAACATTTTTGCTGTTAAACAAATGTTGTGTAAAAGTATGTATACAGGAAATGTCATTGTATAAACAAACAGCATAATCTGAATGCAAAATGTTAATGAAATGTGCTTGTGTTGTTGTGCGCTACATACAGGCGACGATGTCCAGGTTGATGAAGCAGCTGGCTGATCCGGCTGCGTTGGTGGCTGTGCACACGTACTTCCCCGACATGTTGCTGCTCAGGTTGCTCAGCTTCAGAGTGCCAGTCTTCTCATCTGAAACAGCAGAGACCGGAGGGGACCATGATTCATGCACATGACTGTACACTAAATATGCAAGTACATTAACAAATATACTTCAACACCACAACACAAAATCTGAATAGTGATGCCCTCACTGCTTTGACATATTAGCCTTGGTGCATAATGTGTGTAGGACATTTATTTCAGAATTCTATTCCTCAGGTGACTTTTTATCTGTAATCTTCACTGTTTGTTCAGAAGAAGACCAACAGGAAACAAAAGGAAAAATAAGTTTAAAATCAGCCCTTTACTAACAACATCCAGCTTTGTAGTAACAGAAACTGAATGACACAATACACTGCTTAACTTGAAGGGGCAGTTAAGCTTTTTTTGTTCACAATGTTGTTTTAGTATCCCCCCCTTTTTTAAAAAAAAAAATGCTTGTTTAAGTTCAAATTGTTTTAAAAAAATTTAATGTAAGATTGTTATCGATGATGCCAAGTATGACCTATTCTATAAAAGCAGAAAAGGATGAGTTATATTACTAAACATTATTATTCACAAACAAATAAATAAAGGCTGGAAACAATTGACAATTATTGAAATATATTTTAAAAAATGGGAACATTCATTTAAATGTATTCACTTTCCTGCAGGGAATTTGATGAGAAAAGAAAACCATCATACAGTATCTGTCTTTAAATTTGAAACCTAACCTGTCGCATCAGATGGCCGCTCACCTCTGTCCCAATGTCCAATCACATCAAAACTCTACACACAATCATCAAATTAGCCTTTATGTCCAAATTTATTCTTGAATTATGTGAAAGCATCAACATAATCTTGAATCTCTCTAATCTTGAATGATTTTAAATAATTTTATGGATTCTTGCTCCCCTAACATCCCTGCAGCTGAAACAAACACCCTCACATACATTCAGTCATTCTTTGCTCCATTCCAGCAACATGAGCAGGTGCAGTTGTTTTTTCCATTTAAATAATTACGATCTGGTTATGTTCATGTACTCACTTAGCATGGGAGAGAAGAAGACCTCGGTTGTTGGGCTGGATTTCCTCCACTTGTACACAGGAATGGGTTTCCCAGAGCTGGATTTGCAGCTCAGAGTAACATTCCCCTTCAGCTCTGGCTTCCCTGATTGAGAGCACTTAGGAACAGCAGGAGGGACTGAGGCGAGAGGATTACAGAATGTTTATTTTAAGTCAAGGTTTTAATGTAAAAGTGTAACTGAGAGGCAGGCGAGATGAAGTAAATGTCTTATCTCCTCCTGCTGGATCACATTCTTACCTTTCACATCTAGATTGAGCTCGGCGGTGAGGTCGGTATCATCAGGGATGATGATCTGGCAGAAGTAGCGCCCTGAGTCTGACTCCTCGGTGTTGTTGATGTATAGGGAAACGTCTGCTGAGGGCATGGGGTTGGCGAAACCAACACGGCCCCTAAACTTGGAGCTTGATATGCTTGTTGAGCCTTTGGTGTAGGAAATGATGATCTGGACAAGAGAACAGAGAGTCCACATGAGATGTGAAGAACAGGGAAAATGGGCCTGGTGCGCACACAGTTTAAGAACAAGTTTGTCCATACAGAGACAGTTTTATTGTGCCATGTCATGTCATGTTAACGTAAATGTATTTGGAAGTTATTTGGGCTAACAGATATTAGAGATATTTTTACTCTTAACATCCCTTTTACAAAAAATTTGCAACATGTTTGTTTAACATGTTGGTGCAATGCAGAATAAACTGAGTTACATGGAACGTAATCTGTACTTCACGTAGGAATGTTTATAGTATGACTGTGAAGCCCATTTGGGTTTAAAAGACTTGTGGTGTCACCGTGTGAGGACATCAGGAAAGAGTTGTTAATGTAGAAAGTAAATCTAAGCTACTTAGATTTTATATTTCTGAATTTGAGTACCGGTAGTTACTGTAAAGTGTTGAACAGCAGTTAAACTGTGGTAATGCAACTCTATTGTTTACAATTAAAAGCCAGGAAGTTTTTCTTGATTTCAACAGATCTTATTAAAAAACAGAACAAAAACAACAAGCATGAATATATGCATCCAACTAACAAGTTTGGTGTGTGTATTCAAAGCCTCATATGTCTTTTCCTCTGTGCAATAGAGCTCCACTGTTGTTCAGGGACTGATAAAAAACACATACATGAGCCACATCTTTATACTACTGACACTTCTACTTATTTAAATTATCTTATGTAATTGGTGTGTATCATTAAGGATGTGGCTACTTTGACAGCTAGCTGCCAGCTGTGTCACCTCAGCTGGTCTCGACCACTCGCTCTGGTTTATGTGTCTTGCTTTTCTAGCAAATATTGGACTAATAACATGTGTTGCTGTGGGTGAATTTTACTATCAGACTGTCCAACAGGTCTGTGTTCCTCCACCTCTTTGCATATTTTTGGATTAGCCAAAAGCTTTGTAGAGTCAGGCACTGCTACGATGGCAACTGCCAATGTTTTTAGGCATGAACTGACAAGGCCATAACTTTTGATCCCGGATCAAGTGAAGTCTTACAACAGATATCCACTCATGTAAACAAGAGAGCACAGAGCTAGGCGCAGGCCTAATGTAGGCCTCACTGAGTTCAAAAACTAGTCAAAGTTAACTTTGACCTGATTTTGTTACTTTCAAACATCACATCATTAAAGTCATGGTCACTTTTAGCTCTTAGTGAGGTTATTAGTTAGCTGTTAGTTGAACTGTGGCACATAAAACAACTTTATTTTTTTTAGTTTTCACCCAGCTAGTTAGCCTGTCACAAGAAGTCACAATAGCTTCTGGACTGCATGCAACGTGGATTACGTTGCATCTGTAAGAGACACAGAAACAGTCTCTACAGAGACTGTGGCATCCAGGTTTGACTTTGAGGTTTGTTTATTGATCTTTTTGGCTCCAAATGACAGTGAAGCAGAGTGAGGCGCTGGACGGCTGTCCAGGCATATGAAAAGAAAAAAAAGCTTCACTTTTAATCAACCGTGTCTTTCCCAGCTCTCTGAGTTCTCTGTTCCTCTGTATTCTTTTTGATTGTGATCCTCTTTTGGGTCATCCATCTGTACAGCCAAATAATCTGACTGAGGCAGATACATAAGCTGAGCCTCGGCCAGGTCTCTAGATAATGTGTAAAAAAAAAAACAACAAACAGGGCTGAGGAGGGGGTTGTTCAGCTGGGCTTGTTACACAAATCCCCTCAGCCTCATCACATGTTTTACCGCAACATTGACTTTCTAAAATAATCTGATTTGGGAAAAAGACATTTACCTTAATTAAATAAATGTGTTTTTTAAAAGTATATTCTGCCTGACAGAAAACATTCACTTGCCACTGTTTGGTGTCTTAAAGCTGTAAAGGAATAATACAGAATAATACAGTGCTGATACTGTATGAAAGCTTTAAGCTTTTTTTTTTTGTCTTGGATTAATTTCTAAGGGTTTACAAAGGAAGAGCTTTGCCAGATTAACAGTATAAGAACAGGCAGACATTCTTCAGAACTGTAATCCCAGATATTATAGCCACCGAAGGCAAAGGAAAAAGATTTTACTGCTGGGCTGTTTATGTTACATTCCATACTTAAGCTTATATGGCTGTTTGCAGGGCCTCCCTCTGCTTCCTTACCTGCGAGGTTTTGTTAGTGACAAAGTTCCAGAGAATGGTGTTGGTTGACGGGTCGCTGCCTGGCTTTATGCTGTATGAGGCACTCAGCACCACCATCTCACCCTGTTTGGCATCTATACTGGTTTCGGCCATCTGGATTCTGGCCCATGTTCCTGTGTGGAGGTGTGAGGGAGAGGGAGGGAAGAGAGAGAAACACTGTTGAGGTGACCCTCCTTAAAAAAGATTTTAATTTGAACTAATGAGATGAATATAATATTTTCATTAGAGCGATGAAAACTTCACTGGCAAAGCTGATGAGGTTGCAAACATGTTTTAAATTTCATTATTTTTCAACAAGACCCTCATATAACATGTAACTGTCACAAGAACACATATGTAGATATGTTATCATCTGGTCTCACATTATCTATGTGAGAAAACCACCACGAATAAACAGTGCTGAAATGCCATCAATAAAAAACAACACACACTTTTTTGACTAAGTATTAAAAACCTCCAAAATTTCATCAAACAACATGAAGTCAATACAAAATGCTTTTCCTACCAAACAAACTTGGGAGAATATCCATGCAGTTGAGCATAAAGTCCTTATAATCCTACTGTACACATCTTCACTGCTGATGCAGCAACATAGTCCAGAATAACTGACATAACCTCAGTTTCCATCAGGTCAGTCCATGATGTCAATTTGTCGGTCTGCATGTCTGCAGAGCTTTTCATTTTTCATCTCTAAAAGATTTGATCTGATGGAATTATATGGGACTTTATGTGACGTTGACATGAGAGAGAAAAAATGCTGGTAGTGTTGCATACGTGCCCCTGGAAAAGACATTCTTTTACTAAGAATGTCAAAATATTCACCTCTCAAGGCACTTTACAAATTAAAGTTGGTTATATTCATTTATCGGAAAGCAGGAAAGCAACAACATACCAAAGGACAAGATGAAACACAAGATCATGTCCTTTATGCAATCTTCTTCTTTGACTCTGGTCATTATTAGAGGGGTAAATCATGGGGGAAGCCAATAAGGAATAATGACTTTCACTTGCATTTAGTTTACTCTTGCAAAGTTGTAGTTGACCTAAAAAATAAATAAGGAATAAGAAGCTTGTGAACAAGCCTGAGGCTGTAAAGTGGCAAAGTAAGAAGACAGAGCTGATTTATCAGGAGCAGTCTGACTCATGGGCAGAGTAAAATGTAGTGTACATTAGCGACCAGAGAGGGGCAGCAGAGAGCCAAACCACATCACATAAGAGAGACAAAAGTGAAATGCACTTGCTGCTGGTTTGCATTCACATATTTAACAACTGAAAATTATTCCATAATTAAAGTCCACTCTAAAATTGTGTCATCTGTCCAGTAAAGCACTTGACAGGTGACCAGTACTTTTTACACTTACACTGACCTGCAGGACAGAACATGTTTGATGAGGCAGTGTCTGCTAATATTCAGTGGCTTGCTTTGCTTAACTTATATTCACAGTAATTAAGGACGGTGGCATCGTCTCAAAAGAATGCCATTGCTCCTTTTTGATGGAAAGTTTTTTTTTTGCTATAAATCACAATGTTAGTGAACGGAAAGAAATGATTTCTCCCTATGCTTCTCTGCTCATGCCAGCAATCATAACAGAAGTAATCAGGGGGAGATAGCATAAAGAAGACGAATAGAGGACTCTGACATGTACACCTGCCAGGGTGACTTATTTTCTGTATTCCATTTCCTTTTCTTATCCACAACTTTCACTTTTCTCTCTCTATCCTGGTCTTCCCTTTTTCTCTCTAACATCTAACCTCTCCCTCGGACAATCTTTCTTTTAGTCTGTCACACACTTCCCTTTAAATAATACCTCTTTCACTAAATCAAGGGTTGAAAAAACATGTGCCTCAGTCTATTTTAAACAGTTTCACCACAGTGTGTGTTAACAATGCATTAAAGAAATGTGGCAGGTGCATGCACTTTTCAGAAAAAAATGAAAGGAACCTGTGTCTTTTTGGTGTTCAAATGACCTTCATGTGATATTTTAATAAAACAAGGTGGAAATGTAGCTAATGGCATCCATTCACATGCATGAAATCTCTTTATCCACAACACTGCATACACATATGCACCATGCATACTATATTAGTGCAGTATGCATGGTGCATACTGCACTGCAACCAAGAGAGGCAAGCCAGCCCTACTAATTAAAACCATTGTTTGGGTGGCACACTTGTCATTAACAAGAAAAAGTCTGTATGCACAGAAGTGGTGCACTGAAATGTGAGTGCAAATTCCATTTCAGAAGTGAGAACCAGTGTTCTGTCCAGGCCAATGATAGCCAAACCTCCTCACGCTTCCCCTGCACCAGCTAGACACTACAAAGAATAAACTTGATCTACTAACGTCATGGTACATGACTTCTGGTTAGTGAAGTCCACAGGATTCAAAGAGTTGCCTCAGGCTTCTTGCCATTTGGGGCCACCAACTTGCAATGTTTCTAATACTCACAATGAAACTGCATTTTAGAAGTGTCCTGCCTGCCTGAGCTGTGCTTTCCTCCCAAACAGAATATTAGGGTGGCAACAGTGAAAACAGTGAATCAAGAGGACATCAGCTCAAGAGATAAAGACAGATTGAAGCAGTGTGGAGCTATTACGTTTATAATATGTGGCTAATGTTACTGTACAATACTACTTTTAGGCAATTATTTCTCATTAAACCTATTATAAATAACTTTTGTCCACCTGGCGACAGTGACAACAATTAAAACAAAAGTGAATATCACATTTTCCTGAAAGTTGGTATTAATAATATTATTAATCAACTTATTGGGACTTGTCAGCAAACAATTGCCTATTTACATCTCCAGAAATTACAGAGCAAAATTATCCATGACTTAAAGTCAGATTTATTCCATCTGATTAATGTAGTTAATAGCTTTCATCATCTCTTTGAGTCATAAGCTGCTAAATGCTCCCCTTTGTTCACCAGCAAAGCATCAACTAACAGTCTGTTTGCTGCTGAGCAGGCAGTGAACTGCTTTGAGAGCAGTGAGAGTGAACCAAAACAATACAATTAAGGGTCAGACAATAAAAAGAATAAATCTAAACTGACTGGAAAACTGTGTTAAACAAAAAAAACACCTTGGCTCAAGATTATTTGTTTTGGTGATAAGATTATGGTGGCTTCTCTCTGATTTTGGAAAAATTCCATTTAAATGATTTTTAATGAATGAGCTCATGCAATTCTAAGGAATCGCTCTCATGCTTCCGTGGAAGAGCTGAAATTAGAACTACATGAATGCACCACATAAAGAGATCTCACAGGAAGTAGATGTAGGTGTCAGTTTCTCTGTTAGCTGGACATGGATGGAGAGGATAAGTGACAGCGACAAGAGGGAGAGTGAGTGTGTAGGCTATACTTTATTTCTAATAGTCATGCCAATGAAGACTTAATGATGGAGACAGCAGTGAGGAGGGAGATTAGGAAAAAAAAGATGAGTTGTAGAAGAGGGAAATGTGGTGAAACGGAGGAGAAAGGAAGGACAAAAGATGGCAAAGCAGAAGAGATTCATTATATCAATTGCACTTTGGACCCTAAGAAGATTTTCTGTTCGGTGAGGAGCAGACCGCATGTCTGGAGAGGTGCTGACTGATGGATTGATGGATTAGCAGACAGGTTGAGATAACAGAGAGAGGCTTAAAAAATGTAACATAATGAGTCACTGTGAAGCAGATCTTTGACAATGACAATAAGCCTGTAAAAGATTCCACTGAGAGACTGCAGATGTCTTACAGGACCAGAAAGATAAAAATTATAAAAATAAAGAGAATAAAAATCTCTAGGACAAGAATGTTACGACAGACAAACATAAGTCAGTCATAAAGACCTTTATTTTGAAGGAACAGTGAGTGGATTTGAATGTTTGGACCTTAATTTCAAACTATTTCTTTAGGTGTCTTTGTGTGG
The DNA here is from genome assembly GCA_029783725.1 of Acanthurus tractus. Classification (NCBI taxonomy): domain Eukaryota; kingdom Metazoa; phylum Chordata; class Actinopteri; order Acanthuriformes; family Acanthuridae; genus Acanthurus; species Acanthurus tractus. The sequence goes on from JAQNCA010000006.1 coordinate 769,051, forward strand.
TCTGAGGGACTGCGGGGCTTCAGTTAGTTAGTTAGTTAACCCAGGAGTGATGAGCATGGAAACGGTGCTCACTCCCTCCTGGGTGGGAGAAAATTATTTATTTTGTTCTAAAACTGTAAATTGTGACCTGTAGCGTGCAGACAAGACTTCACAGCAGAATTCATTCAGACACCAACATTTCATCGAGGAAAAGGGGCCAAATCTTCAGCTCCTCATTAGTGTGGATGGGCTGCTCTTCATGATTTAGCCCGATCAGACGGCTGTATTTTTTTCCTTAAAAATCTTGCCAAGTGCTGCTTTAAGAAGATTTCCTGACAGAAATCCTCTCTGATTCCAATGAGAGTGCATCCCACAGGAGGAAAAGATGAATGGATGTATGGAGAGATGGAAAATGTGTGTGTGTGTGTGTGTGTGTAGGGGGGTAAATAGCAAAATGAACAAGGCCGCAGGGATGATATTCATAACAGTCACTCTTCACTTTTAATTTGGTCAGTGAGGCTTTATCTGTCCCACTGTGGCAGGTCTGAAATCCACTCGGCTGGCTCTATGACGACTGGCTCTAAATATTCCATGGTGACTGATGGCAGGGCAGATGGGAGTGAGTTCCTTCAGTGTGAGATTGAAGGGACTAATGAGGTCTGAGTGGGTCTTACTGTAGGTAACGGGGGAATATCACTAAGTCTGAGGTGTTCAATGGTTAGACCGAAAACCTTTTATTCATCTTTCTATCTTTTAAAAAGTAGGTGAATGTGCAAGTGTAACATAATTAGGGTCAACACTTAGGAAGGTGAATATTTTGAAATACTGCCATTATTTGAAGACTAAGGGCCTTAAGAATACACTCACTGGTTGAGCTGTGTATTCCACACATCTGACACTGCATTTTACATCCCAAGTGTCAGTGTTGACACTGTCATCAAATTCCTCTGTTGAGTTCATGAACCTCACAGTCAAGTGCATCATACACAAGTGACTGTTATAGGGGCACAACAGTGCAGTTCTTTCCCTTGATGAAAACAGATAGCTGTGCGCACGTGTGTGTGTGCATGTGTGTTTACATACGCACAAATCTCCTAATTACAGGAACCACTTCAGATTAAGTTTACTTCTACAGGCCTCCCTGTAGATAAAGCAGAAGCCAAGCGGTCTTTGATGAGAGTAACTTAACAAGCGTCTTTCATGCTAAAAAAGATGGGTGGGGTGGGCTGGCCACTTCCTCTGAGAGTGTTATCAGCCACCGAGGGTAAACTGCTATAAATAACAAATAGATGGACAATGAGAATGCCATAGGTAAAATGTTATGGATCTTCTTTTTATATCCTTTATTTAAAAACATCAGCTCATTGAGTTTTGTGTAAGGAAGGAGCTTCAGAAAAAACAGGCTCATTAAAGAATGAGAGCAAGGAGACAAGAGGATGACCGGATGAGAACAAGACGATAAAAGCATTAAAGAGAAGAGGGCATACGGGATATAATCTGGATGATCAGCAGAGAGAAGTTCAGTGCTGCTAGGATGTCCCCACGGAGGACAACTGCATCTTCTCTCAGGAGGCTGGGTGGAGATGTGAAGCAATGCTCATTGAGATAAACCACTGAAGCAACTTGTGATGGCTTATCCCAATTTCACCAGATCTGGCTGTAGATTAGTGGTTGTTCAGTCATAAGAGCAGAAGGAAATATGTTTAAGTACGTCAGTTTTCTGTGTTGAATTATTTCCCACTGCTATGTCTACTGTGAATGGGTCTTTATAGAATAGCTGCAAAGGAATAATGAAAAAATAAAATAACTTTTGAACCACTTAAATCAGTCGAATTTGAACCTCGCTTTCAAAATGAAAAAAGAAGGTCTATGCTGAGTCTACACAAGGGCTGTGTGACTGTTCATGGTCTGAGTGGAAATGAATGGTGAGAATGGAACAGGTGATTTCTGGGAAACGGTGGTTTTATTGGGATGATTTTTCTTTAAAAGTTAGAGGCCAAGATAAATGTAAAGTTGTTTTAGATTCTGCTTTTAAGATGTTTCTTATTTACAGCTCCACAGTTCCCTTTATGGACAGGAATGATTATTCTATTCTATATTATTAATTTTATTTAATTTTTATAGTGGTGTCAATAAATAAAAGTATTAAATAAAAAATAAAAATATTATAAAAAATATTTTTAACATTATTAATCATGATTAATATTTATTTTATGATTATTGTGCAATGATGAATACAATTTGATGTAAACTGTGCTCTTAACTGTGAAAAAATTATGGTGAAAACTACTTCAAAGTTAGAAGCCACTGGTATCATCTAATTTTCAAGCAAACTTAAGATATGTTGCTAAAAAGAGATAGAAAAAAGAAAAAAGGAAGAGAGGAAAAAATGCTCTTCTGGGGGTGAACCAAAAAACTGTTAAGCATAGTTTCATGAGAAGTTGGCAAACACCAAAAAAACCTCGTTAAAAAACAAGGAAGAAGAGCAAGGAAAAGCAAGACAAATGAAAAGTCTGTTTTTAACAAAGGCAGAAACTGCCTTGAGCATTCTTGTAACTTTTATCATACAATGATGCTGAATGTCTGCTGTTTTATTTTAAAGTACCACAGCTTCCGTTGTTTTCTGTACATTTACAATTAGTCAAATCAACATCTTGGAAATTCCTCCTGCTGTGGCTGCAAGCACTTCCTGTTAACACTGTGCAGATGATAATCACCTGGATTACTTTGATACTGAAGACACAGAAAAATCTGATGACTATAAAACAAGAGCTGAAATTACAAGGAACACTGCAGAAATGTATCCTGTGGCAGGTCACTGACATATTACTATAAAATTGTATTTGCATGTGTCAAGAGCACATTATCTGTTCATGTCTAAGCGATGCAGGATACTTGTTTATGTCTGTGGATCTTAGCTCTGCTTTGCTGTCCATGAAATCAAGCTTGGTGAACTTTGCAGCTCACAGATGCTCAACTTACCCTTTGTTTTTCCCAACACGCACATGTTCAACCACTCGTGTACAACATATATATTGTATTGCAGTCCTGTAATGTGTTGTACATTGATTAAGCGTACACATTTACAGAAATTCCTTTCTGTTGGGAACTAAATTATTTAGTCACACACCTAACATCACACACTTACAGCTGAATGCCTTCACTTCCACCCTTTCAACTTCCTGTAACATGAAAAAATAAGTATATACGGTCTATGAATATTTCATAGAACACATTAAATACAAACTAACCATTGAGCAATGTTTATATGTACAATTCAATGAACAGAAATAAAGATATTTGAGTGACTTTGGATAGTTTATTCTTTATCTGGTAGATGTAAACTACTATGTTAACAATCATTAAAAAAATAAGTTTCGAAAAAGATTTGGTTTGTTTTGAGTGGAAATGGCACAATGTAGTCTGGTTTCAAGAATCTGACACTTGTTCACTGAGAGAGAAAAGATGAGATTTTAGTTTGGATGAAAGAGTAATGCATCAAAGTTCCACTGAGATCTTGGGTCTTTGTGCCATGTGCAACATTTGCAGCACAGTCAAACACAGACAGAACAAATGCATTTCATCATGAATAACAGATGAGAGAAAAATGAAAGAAGAGTAAAAAGACGCCTTAATGAAACAGCGTAATCAAGTCCAAACTTCTGCTCTGAAACCATGCTGAGAATACAGTTTCTGAACTTCCACCACTGTCAGACCCTTTTACAGTTACAGAAAAAATGGAGAGCAAACACAGACAAGGAAACTGGAGTTGGACTGAATTCAAATCACAATGCCAAGATATCCTCAGCCATTTTCACATATCAACTCCACGCAATGTCTGCAGATTCAGGTCTGGCAACTGTGAGCCTTTTCCCTTTTCACATATGAACGATGGTAAAGTGACATGTACCTGGATGTACAAGATATACCAACAAAATACACTGAAAGCAATGTACAGGCAAACAGAAAGAGTAGCAGCACTCTGTGCACTTAGATCCCACTGAACAAAAAAAAGCTGCAATTGTCTTTAAGTTTGTGTCCAGCAGCAGCTCAACAATATCAACGCACTATTTCGATCATTGGGACTTCCTTGGACAATGACCTGCCCTATTCACTCATGGGCTCAATAGCACATCAAAGCTCAGGAGATGGCAGGCTAAAGTCCAGGCCCCAGATGATACCTCTGCTCTACTCAAGCCTCGCACACAAAAACATAATGCAGAAGTAATTCCATTAGAATTCCATGAGAATTTGAAAAAGTGCTCACTTTGAATGCTTTCCTGTATTTTGCTATTGCTATAAAGACATTTGGTCCTCACAAAGATAGAAAAATGACAGTCAGACACAGACACAAATACAGCTTCTCATTTGCCAAGAGGGCTGAGGGCGAGAGACCGAGGCAGAGCTCATCATCTGATAACCGCAACTGCCGCTCCTTCCAGTATAATTAAAGGAGAGACACAGCGGTGGGACTGTTGGAGAGAGAAATGTGTCGTCTTTGTCCTCGAGCTGCGCAACTACCAGACACTCATCAGCTGAATATACTGAGAGAGAGCAAGCAGAGAAGGAGGGAAGCATCTGCTTAATTGGGGGAACAGCGATAGTAAGAGGCCAAGAGGGTCAGCAATGTGTGTTTGTAGCTGTAGAAGTCGGTCTGTGTGTTCAAACACTAGTTTGAGTTAATATGCCTCTCCATCTAGTTATGATACACATCTCCAGAACTGGACTTGTAAGCTGTTTTCAAATATGGTCTCATTATATTCCCAGAATCAGGTCCGGTCATTGTGTGGAGTTGCCCTTTTATACATGAAGCACACAAATGAAACAATGCATTCTCACTGGCTGGAAATACTCTGTGTGGTTTAGGTGAAGGGTGGTGCATTCATGTGTTTTGTTTGCAGCACATTGAAGATGGTAGACAAAGCTGCCCACTTATTGGTAAGAAGATGACAACTTTTGCACCAATGTGAATACTACATATATTTGCAAATATCTGCGACATCAACAAAAGTTCAGATAGCAGCTACACTCTGTGCAAGGTCATCAGCATCAACAGCATTCCCACTTGCTTTGCTGTGAATTCTCCAGATGATGACCTGCTCTATTAACACAATGGGCCCTATCGGCGGGTGTAGGACAGCGAACGCACCAGGACACGCCTCCATTCCGCCTGCATTCTCAGACCTCCCGCCCCTCGGCACGCCGACCCAGCACAAGTGGATTTGCCATCGTACACTTGTGGCAAAAATAACACTTGCACCGGGTGTACAATGGGCCCAGTGACTCAGACACTGTACCAGGGAAATAACAGGAAAAGTCCAGGACAACTAACTCAGACAACTGTGTTCACATATGCAGCTCCTCCAGGTGATATGTGAACAGTCTGTGGTTAGCAGTGTGAAAGGGGCTTTAGTTTTCCTCTGCCAGGGCGTCATAGACTTCATACATACACTGAACGTGTTGCAGTCTCTGTTCTCTGTTCTGTTCTGTTCTGTTCTGTTTTCTGTTCTCTAAGAGATACAGTTCCC
>JAQNCA010000006.1:775321-801316 GCA_029783725.1 Acanthurus tractus
CAAAAAAACCACAACAAAAAAAAAAAACAAAAAATTTTAAATTAATTTTTTTTATATAAATTAACACCCCCCCCCCCCCCCCCCCCCCCCACACACACACACACACACACACACACACACACACACACACACACACACACATTTCCTCTGCATTGTGTGGATGCTGGCGAGGAGGAAAAAGCTGGGCCTTCTGATAGTGCTGTAATGGAGCTTTATTCCAGGATTAGCCTGTTTGTCTTGGTGGCTAGTGTTAAAGAGAAATGCAGTAGTCAGGTCAGACAGGAAGTGGCCCATGCTGAGGCACCAACAGTACACTCTCTGCCGGCCCACTGCTCCTGCATATAAATTCTTACTCATTGACCTTCACTCATGGGTAGTACTGTTATCAGCAAACATTTTACAACAGGAAACAAAACTAATACCTTTGATTACAAATTGTGAGATTATCGTCAGGTTATTGTTAAAGAAACCTGTTTTTTTTCCCGGCATTGCTAATCCCTTAGAAATGCTGTTGCAAGTCCTGCCTGGTCCTTTATGACACAACAACTTCAGTGGAAACCATTAAATCTTAACAGAATGTGAGTGGATTATAATTTTGGAATAATTTAACATTCATTGGCCGTGATCAAACTTACATCCAAGTTCGAACTGGAGTTCAGTTCAAACTCCCGAGAAAAGAAATAATTGGAGCTACAGCTTTCTTGCTCAGCTGTCAGACTCTGGAGCTTACATTTCTACACACCTGTGAATAATCTCCACTCAAACAGCAGCTCACTAATGTTTTGAGAGCTTTCTACTGCATTGAGATGTAGTCAGGTGATCCACTTGTTCATTTCACCTGGCCAGTGAGTCATCATTTGTCTGTGTATAGTGGAGTACATATTCATGTGGACATTATCTCAGTAAATATATATTCAAATTCAGATATACTAATTTCTCACCTAAAAAAACTAATCTTGATTTGATGACTAAATAAATGTTATAATTTCTTCCCCATTGGCTCCAGCTGATGTGAAATCACACAAATTTTCTATCACAACTTCCCACCAAGCACTTATGATTTAAAGAATGTGTTTTCAATAAGTGATATATTGATCTGTACAAAATAGCTTTGGTACTTGGGCAAAGTAAAAAAAAATGCATATAAACAGCACAGAACAATAAGTATATGCTTTCAATATGTTTCACAAATCCATTGGGGAGTTATGCAGTAGATTATAAAGCAAAAGTCAACATGTCATCTACAAAAAACGCCTCCATCTGGACAAATCAGTGCTAAATGTGCCCCTTTGGTTTGGCCTGGAACTGTGTCTGCTCTCTGGGTTAATCGGTGTCACTCTGAATTACAAAGAAGCGTGTCGAAACACTTCCTGCATTTATTCCAAATGAGAGCAGAACACAGAAACATCATTTGCACAAAGAGAGAACAGAAACACTGTAAGCTATGGACAGTGGAAGGCTGGATATGGCTGTATAGTGTCATACCACAGAGCATTTCACACATGTGCACAGATGCAGTGGAGCCATCTGATTTGTCCAGGAGTCAGCTGACAGCTGTGCAGATCAATCTGATGATAGGAGGAGATGACAGGTGACAGGTGATGATCTGCTCAGGACACCAAGAATCATGGTGAATTCAGCCCAGGGTTATTCTACCACACTCCCCTCCTCCTACTGGAGTGTGACCTTAAATGAATGTGTGTGTGTATCTCTGTAAGACACACAGTGAGACTGAGTGTGTCGACATAGAACCTCACCAGCCTTCAATCTGAGGTATCCGGGTATCATTTCTCCACTTTAATCAAAAGATGGGAAACATTATGGATTGACGTTGCTGTTGTGTCAGGGAAGATGGACGGAGCTGTGTCGTCTCCAGTGGCTGGCTGTCTCTGTGTTTATGCGTGTGTGCCAGCAGAAGCCATTAAAGAGATGTGGTGGCATGGTTGGGGTTGACAGGTCCTTAAGTGAAACCAGGAGAGATGGGATTTTGTAGGAGATGTGTGAAGGAGAACAGCCATATGATCAGTGCGTATAACAGCTACATAAATAGACGACTAGTATTCAGCCATGTGCACTTGCTAGCTTGTCTAGAGCCTGTGTTGTGTGTTAAGCGGCTTTGCTATCCCAGCATCACACCTGATCCATTATGCATTTGTGTCCCTCGTGCCTAAGTGCAGAGCTGTGAGCGGCCACAAAGCTAGGCTGAGGTACAGCTGATTAGAAAGGCGATGATTAACATATTAAACTTTAAACTTTCACTTTAACTTGAGCGATTTTCTGACAAAATGCTTTCATCACAAAAGGCTGAGAGAAGCTCTGAAATACAGCCGACCTTTAGGGAACAGGGGATGGTGGAGCGCTACATATTAAAGACACGAGAGCAGAAGAAGGACTTGGTTTTGGGGGAGATGAAAGCCGTCTGCTTGCACTGAAGGAGCGGACAAGGTCCATAATGACGCCATTTGGTCCTCCCATGGTGCAATGCACACACTGCGTTAGATCCGCCTCCTTTCTTTTAGAACTTGCAAGAGCAGATGTTGATGTTTTGCATGGTTAGCTCAGTGTTTGTGTAACAAATCCAAATACCTGCTAGTGAGAAAGACCTCAGAAATCTCAGTGTGTGAAAGTACAGAAATATCCACATTCTGGGTTAAATTCCGATTGTTACAATCTGGATTGACTTTATTCTCCAAATTCATTTAATTTCCTGAGGGATCTGGAGATTCTGACAGCTTCCTCTCATTAAGATGTATAGCTTCAGTCTTATTTTAAGTGTTTTATTAGTTACCACGTATCTTTTAAGAAGTAACTCTTTGGTGTTAAAAATGGGTTTGTTACTAATTAAGAGCCTAGTCTTCCACACCCTTGAAAATGACAAGAAAGGAGAGAAGAGGACGGCTGAAATCAAAGATAAGGGCTCTGCAGTGAGAGAGAGAGAGTAGCATTCATCTTGTTTTGACACAGAGTCTGATAATCTATAGGGTGGGGGGTGGAGGAGGAGTGAGGGCGAGGTTGTTTGCCGTGTAGCGATGCTAATTGAAGATGTCAAACAGCTTAATATGCTAATTTGCCCTGAAATGCCAACGAGGAAAACGGTGGTGGAAACTTTCTCTGCTTGGCTGGATTGGGACTGTATGTTTCTGTATGACAGTGTGTACTGACACCAGCCGATAGTGTTTTCCCCCAGGGATTTAAAAAAAAAAACATGATAGTGTGTTTTCTAGATGACATCATCACTCGTAGAGTCGTAGTAGTCTGCAGATGGAGACAATGATAATGAGTGGTAAGTTTGGATAGGTTGTAAAATTAGAACGACCATGACACAGAGCGTGAGACAGGCCCGCATGAGAGGCTGGATGACATTTTCTTCTCAGAAAATATGGTGGCTTTCCCACACCATGTCACAACACTTCAGTGACACTCAGTAAACATGTTGCCACAACCACATTACACACACATACACATACACACACACACACAGTCACAAGCTATAATCTTTACTGAAGGATCAAGCTGCTTAAAATGAATTTCTCCTGAATTCTGGAGTGCAAATAAGATATGTCTCTTTTAAATACTGCAACAATTAACGTTGGGATATTAAGTATTTACTAATGGAGAAAAAACCATGATCATTCTGAGTATGTGATGTCTTATGATGCAGCTTAGTCAAAGACAAAAAGGTAAAAATTATCAGGATAACTCTGGATGGAACTAAAGCTTCAAAGGAAAAATGTGAGATTTTTGGAAAATTAACTGTCTTGCAGAAAATGAGATGAAAAGATTGATACTAATGTTGAAATGATACATTAAAAGCTTGGCTAGAAGATAGTTAGCTCCGCTTGGCATACAGACTGGAAACCTGCGCAAACAGCTACTCTGGATCTTCCCGAGTAAACAAAATCTGCCTGCAAGCTAAAGCTGCTAAAGCTGCTAAAGCTCAGTAATTAACATGAAATATTGCTTATGTTTCATCTTTACACACACTAGAAAAATAAAAAAACAACAGGGTATAAACACATTAGTATTCATACTTCCAAAAATTTAAGCTAATAGCTAAATAAAAGGCCAATAATTTCTCTTAAATTTTGAAAAGCTGATTTCCAAGTTAAGAAAAAAGCTAAATTGGAATTTCAAAAGTAAAACCTTCAACCTGTTTAATCTTCTGAACTGTTGCTAATTACAGATGTATGTGCTCATATTTGTCTCAGTTGAACCAATTTCAGAGACAAAGTCTTGCTTTTATGCTCAGTAGCAGCACAGACACAAAATGTCTGTGTAATGTCGCCCTTTTCCATGACTATAGATAGCATCAGTCTGACATACACATTGGGCTGTGCATTTTGAACAGTGACAATAACATAACATGGCAATAACAATCATAGAATGTGCCTGTTACATAGCCGTCGATCCCATTGTTTGTATGGGCGAGGAGTTCCTGAACATCGTTGTCCACCCAAGTTACAGACGTTTTCAGCGGTTGTTTTTCTTCTTCTTTGAGTGGGGTGCTGATTGTTTTTAACCCTTTGTGACAAATGAACAGAGTGATGGGCTGACTGATAAGCATTTAATCGGGTGTTACACCTATCACGTCACTATACCTTATCAGAATGCCCCTAAACATGTTCTTATAACATCCTGTCTTTCCTCTCTACAGAAGAGATTGCATACCCTAATAGGCAAGCTAACAATCCCAAAGAGGGCACATGAGGAAAACAAACAAAGGAGCTACCGGATGCAGGAAGTGATGAGCAAAGTTCACTATCCCTGGAGGAAAGGGTTTTATTCTGTTTTGTCGCTGATATCCCCTCCAGCCTCAGTGTGGTGGAGACTGCTCATTGGATCTGAGAAAGAAACACCTGAACACTGAACTATTAAATTGGTGTTTCTGTGATTTTAGCTAAGTACCAGCCTCAAGAGAGTGTGAGAAAACAGGGCAGAAACAGTCCCTTGATGACTCATGACAAACCGTCAAAGAGCTTCTTGTGGATGGATTATTCAGAGGGACGTCCGTCTCTGATAAGCTGAATCTCAGAGCTGTGCGAAATTGTTTCGTAAAACCTAGCAGTTCGCTCAGTGTCAGCTCTCTGTCTGCAGAGGGCCACGAGTGACCACTTGTGCCAAAGTTAGAAACATCACAGGGTCTCACTCAATAAGGTTACTTATACAAAAACTCGTGCTGTTTTGTCGCAGCTGATTTTGGCAGGTTTATGGTTCATCCATTGTAAGAGGCATAAAAGTAAAAGAAGCCATTGTTCTGTTGTAGATGAAGTTCAAACACAACATGATTTTTTTTCTAACTGAGGAACTGTCTATTTTTTTTTTTTTTACTGCTTACTTTCAAAGTCTCATGGAAGCCTCAAACTGGGATAAAAGTGCTATTTATTTACATGTTTGTGTAGCTAAGGCTTTGAAAGTGACAGTTATGAGCTAAAGATAAGCCTTTAATCAATGAGCAGATGCATCAAGTGCTCAAAGAGAAAACCTGACCTGACATGTTTCATGCTCACAGGAGTTTCAGGATCAATTTCACCTTTAGGTGACTGCTATAAAGTTCACTTTACTTTGCTCTGTTAACTAAAAGCTATGGTTTATGGTGAATTCCTGTCATCAGCAGCCAAAATATTTTGATTGTGATGTTAAGAAACTCAATACATTTAAAATTTGAGGTATTGTACTTCAGTTACATCAGTATTTTTATTTTAGCTATATTTTGCTACTGTACTACAATTACAAAAGGGAATGTGCTTTTTACTCAACAGTGTAATCTTTGATCATTTTTAGGGGGATGGGATTTGGCATACAAAACAAATGAATAAATTATTACAATTATACATTAAAGTATACCCAAAAATGATTGACTACTTCTCCCCCCAACCAACTACAGCATTTAAGTACTGCTTATATGCGACAATACACATGATGTGTCAATACCATAACTATTAATTAGTCCAACGATATAACTGTGGCAGGAAATTATGCATAGTGAGTATTATTAATTCTGATACTTTCTGGGGATATTTTTAACTTTAACAATTCAAATTTAGAATGTAATGTAGATTTACAGTGTGGTATTGCCACATGTGCTATAGTAAATGATAAGAATAATATTATATCAAGATATTTGCATAGTATTTATGCTGCTCATGAGTAAAACCAATTAATCAGACTCATAAAAAAATCATAGCTCAGTCTGAACTCACTTCTGTCGCTCGCTGGCTCAGTCTGTCTACAGTTAACTGATGCTATCACTGTGTTCAGTGGATTTTGTGGCTGTCACAAATAATTTTAGCGATACACATGAAGCCCAACTGTCAAGTCCAGAGCCAAAACACTATTTGTCTTTCAATGACTGAGTTCAGGAGTGAGGTGTGGCTCATGTGTCATAACAAGAGTCCCTCACATAATATATGAAAAAAGTATTATAATCATAGCAATTGCGCCATGTAATTATCCGGTTGCATGAAGTTCAGGAGGGTTCGGATCAGCTTAGCCTAAAACATAATTGTGAATACTGTATAGAATGAAGCCTGGGGGAGGGAACCTATATTTAGACTGTAATTATTGTTGGTGGAGAGATTATAATTATCCTACTATGGCCTCTATCACTGACATAAAGCCAGACATTACCACACTAATGGCAATACACACAAGAGTGACACTGACAGCAATACAGTCTCAACATGTCATTATCCAGTTTGATGCTCTTGGTGCTCTAAATGAACAGAAACTTTCATACACAAACACCACTGTTATTATTGTCAATATCTTATCTTATTTCAGCGGTTTAGGTGGTTTTCATCATTTGTACAACCATAACAACAAGCAGTACTGTTGAACTGATTGTTAATAAATCAAGCTGAGGGCTACAGAATAAGCTACTGACATGTAGAAACTGTCAACTGCTGCAAAGGGACGCATCTACTGTCCTCAGGGTGGTGTTCGATTGATACTCTGCATCACCAAGTTTGAATTACTTTGCTTTTAAAGGCCACTGAACACTGAGTAAAGCTCTGAGTGGAAAAGAAGTTCTTCATTTCTTTTAATAAATCACTAGTAACCTATGCTGTCAGGGCTCTTTTTTTCCTGCCAAGATCATAGCATAAACCCTCGATTTGAAAACTAACTAACTAACTAACTGGAAAACTAATTAAATTAATTAAAACAATTGAAACAAAATAGGACAAATAGGATGTGTTGTGTTTCAGTGAAGCCCACAAACACCACTTATTTACATTTATATCATTTTTAATCATAAAATACATCAAAGATGTGTTGAATTCAGACTCCTTGTATTTAAAACTCAGCACCTGTAAAAATCACAAATTGCTTATAATTTAACACTAATCAAGGTACATTAACCAACCAGATAAATAGTTATATGCCATAAAATATTTAAGTATTTTAAAAAACTAATTTACTGAGTTTTCATATCTTTAGAAAATCATTCAAAAGTCATGCCAGTCATCATCCCTGCACAAAAAAGTCACATTCTTTCTTCAGAAAATGCTTTCCCAGTTTTCCAATTAGTCCTTTTTGGAGTGAAGTACACAAAAGAGAAACAGAAAAACTGTGAGTGCAGACAAATGTCATCAGCACTCTGCCATGTAAGCTAAGCTGGAGTGTCCACAGGCTGATAGAGGCCTGTGTTGTACCAACCCACTGTAGTTACGTACGTCACACTTTTCCAAAATAAATGTCACTTGAACTTCCAGAGTCATTATTCAGAAATTTTCCACATCACTCAAAAATTCCTGCCTAGTTGGCAGGACTGACGCTTTCAAACTGAACCAAGGATTTCATAGACTGTCTTTTTTTACCATAACACTTTTGTCATATTTAAAACAATATGTCACCCTATTTATTTAACAACTTGATATTTTAACACCTTTGTGATCACACAAGAATACTTTGGTCTAAAATGCAGTTTTGGAATCTTTCTTTTGTGATTTAAAGGGATGTAAAATACATCTGAACAATCAAATACAAAGTGTTTCTGCCGACTTTGTCTATCATGTCAAGTCATTTGGGGAGTTAACAAAATGTGACAAAATGTGTTGTAATTTTCCCTTTGTTTTTTATTTCTATCCAACATATCCTACACATAATTATGCTCTTCAAGTCCAAATCTTAAAACAGTATGTCACCGTTATGAAGCCACATTTGCTGTAATGTGTGTCACCTTATTAAAGCACATCTGCACAGACACTGTGAATCCGTCTAGATAATACACACCAGAGCTTAAACACAGCAGGATTTTTCTTTTTCTAGTTAGAAGTTTGTGGCTCAAAAACATGATTGCATTTGATATCACAGGGAAAATGAAAAAAAAAAACCACTGCTCTGCAGATGCTGCGTGTGAATGCATAGCATATTCTCTGTGTGTGTGTAAGTGAATATAACATAAAAGTGTGTGGACAGAGGTGTTGGCATGGTAGCTCTTTCTCTCATCTCTGCTGCACTCAGAGTTGATTGGGTTAGATGGCAAAGCAGCGAGGACTCTATGCTAAGCCTCAACACTACTAATCCTATCAGTGTTCAAAGGCAGTGCTAAAGGTAAGGCTCCCTAAAGAGACAAGCACATCTGGTGCTGCGGTGGAGGGGTGGTAGCAACAGACGGACTGGGAGTCAGACACATACATGCAGTGAGACTGAACTGTGCACTGACATCCACCTGCTAACACATGTAATTGATGAAACTTCTCTAGCAGCAATAAATCAAGGTGACTGACAGAAAACATGTCACTGATGGAAATCAACATCACAGAGAGAAATATTATCCACCACTGCAGCTATTCAGACCAACAGCCTTGTTGTACAAGCGCTATCAATCATCAGGCCAGCTGTCAGCCTGTCATCAGGAGATGTGCATAATGACAAACATGAATGTTAATTTTTCTCTAAAAATACACAAAGATCATTTCTATGCATATCATGTATCAGCCATACCAGTAAATATTTAAAGGGTATTTAATCTACCTCAGTGTCACATTTTCCCTACATGTGAAAGGACACATTCTCATTTAGTGGTCAAGTAATAAATAATAATTTTCAAAATATCCAGTTAGATTTTCAAACAAAAGCTTACTGAGAGACCTTTTAGATGAAAGTTTGAGTTTGATTTTCAGTTCAGGCACAAAAACCAACTGGTTAAGGCTCAAGACTGTTGGTTGGTGACCATTGGTTCATACAGGAACTGAAGCTCATTCTTCTGAGTGGAAGTGAAAATCCACTCTACCATGACCTCTGCACATTAGCTCATTTTTACTGGAATAACCCTTTAGTGTGCTGGCATGCGAACAGTCGGCATTTAGTACTAAACACAAAGCGTTCAAACCACAATCAAAAATCAAAGAATAAGAAGTAGAAAATAGAAGATATGATGTGAAGATACGACTGCTTTACTATGAGTATAAGGCTAAGTGTCATGCAATGATATGGAATCAGTCATATGTAACCAGCCAGAGGATCTCAGGATTGTTTTCTTCACCAGTGGCACAACAGGAAACCCCAAAGGAGCCATATTGAGCGGTGAAAATGTGGCGGCTGACGCTGCAGGTATCGTCCAAGGCTTTGAGGTTGCAACTGTTCCAACAACTGTGTCCAACACATTGCTACTCTGGTTCTCCGGGCTACAGTCTTGTCCATGCTAACCACAATTATTTAATCAAGAGATGGAATTTATTTAGATAAAGCTCACAAGGTATTAAAGATTGGGGAAGATTATTAGAGGACGAAATTAGTTTAGGCTCAGCTTTAATTTCTGATTAACTGGGCTGACCATAACTGCTGTGATCCTTCCATCAGACAACTGAATTAAAGTCAACTTTCAAGGGATTTCTGTGCGGCATTTTCTTAAGGTTTATTCAAAAGGGGCTTAAAAAAAAAAAAAAAAACATGAACAAGGTTTGACAAGAAAACATGTCGGTGGAAAACAAAAGCAAATGCTTTTATACTGCCCTGTAAAAATACTGAAAAATACAGAACAAAACAGAACAGAAACAAGGTCACATACAAAAGAAGTCAGTCACGTAAACTATTTGGGGAAAAACTTTACACCGAACAAATGTCTGCTGATGTAGCTCTAATGAAGCCATGTGAATGTTATACTGTTTTTCCTTCTGCAGTAAAGAGACAAAACATGCGCTTTGAAATTATAAAGTGAACTCTGAGACCAACTGGTAGCCCATGAGGTTATAGGAGAACTTGTATGATGTGATGTGTTCTGTCAGCAGGAGCAGAGGCACTAGCTGCGGAGTCGTAGACACACGGGAAAAGAATGAGGCAAAAAAAAGTCAGAGAAGGTTCTTTTTTGAATGAAACAAGATGGTACAACTGTCTCTACTCTGGCATCATAGAGTGGAATAGGTCAGCACCACAGTAAAATCTAGTTTATTGCCAAGTTCTGGCAGTTGAGTCTTATAACATTTTTGGCTCATTGATTCAGTACTATGGTATGATTTTGCAAATCTTATAAATAGTAAAAAAAATGTGGGACTGTGTGTTAATAAAAGTGTCACCATCTAGTTTTGAACATTTAGCAGTTTGACAAGAAAGCTGGATTTTATCAGGCTGTGGATCACTTTACACAGTGGTGGTGAGTGAGAAAACCCAGCATTGTGCTGACACAGCTTGCATTGTTACTGTTTATAGCAGCTTAATGAAAAGTGCAAAACTTCCTTTGACTCTGTGATCAATGCTTAACTCATCGGTTTGACAAGTGGGACTTGCTGACAGCTTGCAGAGGTGTCACATGGATGGCTCTGGGTGGAAATGACATATCACACTGTTCCCCTTTTTTCACTTTTTTCAATTTTCACAACAAGCAATCACTTTAGAAATCACAAACAAGTGTGCAGGGTTTTTGTCAATAACAACTTCTTTGTGAATATCTAGCTCATATTGTCAGTATTGGTGTAGGAGGAATGGTTGTGTGTCTGGAAAAAGAAAAGTAAAATAATGGAAGTCTGATGGCATTCAGTGTAAGGTTATTTTTTATTATTTATATTTGCTTCATTTCATGCAGGTTTTATGTCTTTGACAAACTGCAGGTTTCTGTGCTTGTCTCATTTTCTGCTCATTAGACTCTAATTACTGCCAAAATCTGGTTCAGTAACAACCATTATCTGCACTATTAAAAGGTCGTCCACACCATTTGTAAACTGAATAATGAAGGACAGGAAAATGTCGGTTCTAGTTAAATGTCAAGCAAGTATTTCCATGGTTGTCCTACATGCAGGTAATGAACAAAGTGAACTAAACACCCCCGTATCCATTTCACTCGTCTGTGAGATAAATATCATCTCCTCTTTAAAGGAAGAGGCTGTTTCAAAAGTTGCTTCCTGATTCATAACTTTTGTGACTTCTATGTTAAGAAGATCCTTAGATGCAGCTGCTGTTTGATTCAGAGCTGGAAGTTCAGACCTCAATACTTTTCCTTTCAAGGTAAGAGCCTCCGTTTTCTAAATCAAGCCATTGTGTGGGCTAGAGCATGCTCAGCGACCCACAATCCTACTGGACAATGGACAATGGGGTCCGTCTCCAGTTACCAAGCACCTGTACACTCCTGCACATAAGCTGAAACAGGAGACAGAAAGTCACACACACACTCTACTCATGAGCTCAGACCCCCTCTGTCCCTTCTCCTCCTACCACAGCGGGGATCCAGTTGCAGGAAGGATGGGCGTGGAGCCACTGTTGCTCTGGCTACATTAACAATCCCTGCTCGATGACGACTGAAGAATTACTCACTTTCAGTGCTGAAGCTTTCCTGCCCCTTAATCTAGCCATCACCAACAAAGGTTACGAAATATTGATCGTTACTGCTGAGGCAGCTGAGCTCTCTACCTCTCTGACGTGACACCAGAAGCAGTCTCCACCTCCACTTCTCCATACATCATCCTCGACCAAATCCCCAGGATGGGTTGTTTTTTCTCCACCCTGCTACTACAATAGAGGTTGTTATTCACAAACAGTCTAGTGCCTTTTGTATTGAGTCTTGGAGAAGACAGAATGTTTTTATTTATTCTGGTGGCTAGCTGTTATCGCTGGGATTTATCGCTGTGGGCTGGAATTGGTGCTGGATGGAGGGGAGCGCGACGACAGGAAGGAGGAATGTACTGGAAGGCCTTATCTGGGAGCGCCAGGCTGCTGTGACGGGAAGTGGAATGTCAGGAGGGGAAAGAGGAAGTGGGCTAAGATGTAATACGCAAACACGCACATAAAGTCAACGTGCATATATACACACATCCAAACACATCGTCTTTCCTTCCTAATCGGCAAAGCTATTGAGACAGACAGGTCCAATCTGTCTTCTGTGTCTGTGATTTCAGTTTTTCCTCTATCTCCCGACTCTTTTTGTCTTCACTCTCTTCCTATTTCCCCTGCGTTTTTATCAGCAGGTTTAAACAGGATAAATAGAACGGCAGGACAATTTGTGGAAAATTTGCAGCAGTAAAGTGCTGGAGGTCTAGTGGATATTAAACCAGGGAGGCTGAACAGAACCTGATGCAAGAACTTCCACACAGGTACATGATGGCATGTCTGAGCGAGGCATTCACTGCACACATTATGCCAACATGATTCTTTCTTTTCAAGTTGAAATATGCAGAAACAGAAGACAGAGTCACAGACACACTCTCCTCATGAGCCCAGATGAAAAGTGCATCATAGAACCCTGGTATCTTTAGGTCAGTGATCAATTTAGTCAACACTACAATCGGCTTCTCACACTGGCATGGTGGTGCATTTTTTATACAAGAAATTGATTTCTGTCTCCAACTGTTCTGCTCATCAAGTTAAACTACTGCAGAAATAGGTGGTGTATGGCAGTCAGAGCGCCAGTCAGAGCGCTAGCTATCACTAGCATTATCTGGGATGGACTCCTCCAGGAGGTGAGCCTTTATGGGCAAGTGGTGGAACAAATAATTCGGAGTAACAATTTCAAGAGCGCTTAGTGTGTTTTATTAAACACTCCTTGCAGAAAATAAAACAACTCCAGCTCAGTATATTGGATTAGGGGGGAAACTGCATCCGGGTGTCAATCAAAAAACAGCAATTCCAGCCTTTAAGTGTTCATCTTGCCTTGTATTTTTTTCTCTCAAACTCTGTTTAAGAGTGCATGTGACCTGGCAACAGCTTTTTCTTACACACTCATCTTTTAACAGACATGGCCTCAAAAGATTTCTTCTAGCAACTTTACTAAATCCTGTCCAGGACTAATCTAGGTTATTTGGCTGTGAAGGATACTGTATTCTGCAAGCCTTCACAGTGGCAATGGCATAAGCTGGAAACCAACACACGCAAACACACATTCAGAGGGCTGTGTACACACACACCTCTCGCTGACACCCCAGCGTCTGTTGGCATTTGTGCCTGTGTGCTGGGCTGTCACTCGCTGTGTGAAATAATGCATGGGCCTCAGAGCGGGGCCACTTTCTCCCTCTCATTCTCCTGAGTGGCCTGACATCGAGGGCTAGCTTTGTCACAACAACCGGCTCGACTTAAAACCTTAAAAACCCTCCTTAAACCAGGATCCACACCGCTCCAGAGACACGGCCAGATAATAAAGTCCACCATGTCCTCTAACTCCATTTCCATAATGCACAGAAAAAAAGGGTAAGAGGGAGAACCACATGGAGAGGTAAGAGGAAAAAGGGTTAAAGTAGACACCAAAACAACAATCTGTGACCACAGTGCAATTTGTGCTGACGGGGCAAGAACGACAATGATGGCTGACAGCACCATGTGATGAAAATAACAACCACCATGCATAATGCAAGACACACTCCTTCCACTGAACCAGGCACTCTGGACTCTCCAGGACATTACTGTCCCTCTTCTAAAAAGCCATCCACCATCGTGGGTTATAGTTTGTGTGTCTCCCCTCGTAGACCATCGCCCGCCAGTGCTAGCAAGCATCTGTTGGGAGCAGGGGGGGTTGTGGCTATGCGATGGGCAGTGGTGATATCTAGCCTCAGAAGTGTGTTGCTCTCACACTTAATCTGCTCAGTGGGTCCCAAGGGTGGTAGAAATTACCCTGTCATGTTGTTTCATTGTTAAACAAACAAATTAGCAGTGAACAAACACAGAAGGTGGAGGCTTGGCCATGGCATGCAGGAGATAAATCCTGTCCTTTGAGAGTATGTGCCTCATGTGAGGTAACTGCATACAGTGAAATATACAAGTCTGAGTTCCATCCTGTGTCCCCGTGGTCAGAAACAATTTCTCTCAATTTCAGTGACTTCATGTCAAAAAATGATTCCTATGTATTTTTAAAGCTTCTTTGATCATGGATCCATTCAGTATTAAAAACATACTGAATCTTGTTTTGAAAGTCCATGCTAGCATCCATGAGATATTTTAAAAATGTATCTTCTGTTTGGCGTCATTTGGATCACATGAACACTCATTCTCATCACACAGCCTTTTTCTGCTACTGTCATATATATATATATATATATATATATATATATATATATATATGTGGTTTTTGTAAAATAGAAAATAAAAATAAACTAGGGTCTCAACAGATATGTTGCCATCAGGCCAGAAATAATTGGACTTTCTGTCTGCTCCCATTCAGTGTCATGACCATTTTAAGCTGAACACTGACATCACTGGAATTGAACAATTTCTTAACATAATACAATAAAATTTCTGATTTGACATAAAGAGAAACATTTGCATTAAACTACTTATCATATATTGTTAGGGTTATCCTCCATCACAACATCAGTTGACACACTTGTTCTAGGCCTAACATACTGTAAACATACAGAAAAAAAGGGAACTAACAAAAAGCTGCTCTGATTGTATCAAAGCTTTCCCAGGTTTTTTTTCTGGGAAGATGAAAAATGGGTTAGAAGAGCAGCAAAAGAACACAGGCATTTGTCTTGCAATGTTTGCAAGCTGCACTAGCATGGACTTTGAGAAAACAACTACCCACAAGCCCTGTGGTGAAGTGTGTGAGGTGTGACATGTGCAAATACAAGAAGATGTCTTCAGCCTGCTAGAGAGTCCTGCCAAGCACTGAGATGGGAGACAAACATGTCGGTTCAGAGTGAAGGGACTGTGATTCTGGGAGATACAGAGGGGCTGCCAATCCAAGAGCTGTGAGGGGCTCAGCTAAAGCAAAGGTGAGGGGAAAACAGTGGAAGGTGCTAGTGTAGGCTGAAATGAGCTCTTATGTAAGCAACGCCATCCTGTTCTGAACCCCCAGCACACACACACACATATTCGAGGCATTAATAAGTCATAACTCAGCTGCTATGCTCTTCTCTACACCCCATCTATTCTCATTTACAGAGGTGTAGAGTCAGTGAGACTGAGGTGAGTGGCAGGTAATTTTTCCTCAACCATCACCAGAAAACCTGTAAGAGGTGTGTGTGTGTGTGTGTGTGTGTGTGCGTGCGTGCAGTACAGAAAGCATGTGTTTACTGTGGGTGTGAAGTCCCACGCATGTGTGAGTTCCATGTCCATGATGATTACACCAAGGACTCACCGGACTGTTTCTGCCCTCATGGGCGCCTGACCTACCTGCTCTGATCAGGTTTCATTGGGGCTGGACTGCTCACAGGGCCGGAACTACTCACTTCATTTTAGGCCTTCACTGGAAGGTAATTCCTGCCGTCCCAGTACATTTTCAGCTCAGAGGTTACAACAAGACTCCGAAAACATTTCTTTTAGGAGGGCATCTTCTTACTTGTCATCCAAAATAAAATATAATAAGTTAGAAAGAAAAATATGTACGTGATTCAACAATCAGTATGTACTTTAAAAGATCTTTACAGGTTTAATCAATTCATTTTACATTTAGAGCACAAGATAATACCATGATATGTTTTTCTGACCAACAGTTTGTTCAGTTTGACTGTTGTGCTTAAAAATGTACTCAAACAACAAATCAATTATCCAAATTTTTCCAATGCAGCAGGAAAGACCTGGATCAGTTCGTGTTTAACTTTGACATCATATACTGTCACCTCATTACTTGCATGCAGCACACACTCAGACACACACACTGCCGTCTGGTCAAGTACTTTGGCTTTGTCCGCCTCCCAGATTAAAGCTACCGGGCTAATTTGCTGCTATGCCGCTATTCCTACATAATCCGGCTCTAATCCTCACCGACTCGATTAAACAGCCAAATCTCCAGCTCAGTATCTGGCCCTATCTGCTGCACTCTTCATTTGCACTTGCCCCCCCCCCCCACTTTCTCCTTGCCCTTCCCTCTCTCTCTTTCCATGCCCTCCTCTCAACCTTTTGACTCTCAACAAAATCTTCTTTATCTTCTTTGCGACATCTGCCTCCTTCTCTTCCAGCCTCTCTCTCCCTGATCATCTAGCCACTGTCTTTTTTTTAACTTTCAGTCATTCTGTCTCAGGGTCGCTAAAGATGACTGAGATGTTGCAAATTTCCTCTGTCTTGGATAAAATGTCAAGCTTTTGGCAAACTAGGTCTAAAACTCTTGATGTACTTCAGATGATTGTAATTCAGCTCTTTGATCGAGCAGTTTGAAGTTTTAGGTATTCTATCTATTGAATGTTGTGGGGCATGTCGGAGCAGTGGAGTTTTATCTCCCTTTTCAAAAACTTCTTTAGGAAAAATTCCCTTACATAGGCTTTGGAGGTTAGACTTTCAATTAGTTTAGTGTGTTTTAAGTGTTGCTACAAAAGAGTTACCTACTTGAAGTAATACTCAGTAACACGAAAAAGTACAAATGTACTGTTACTTGACTTGAGTCTAATTAGCTACCAGAAACTGACAACATCTGCTGTGTGAAAACCAGACCAAACCAGCTCACAGCATCATCAGAGAAGGGGTCAGAGGTCATTGACTCAAGTCAAGACCAAGGAGACATTCACATCCAATGTGTAAGCACATGATCAAAATGCTACACACACACACACTCAACTAATAAATCATCTGTGGCACCTGGGCAAGCTCCATCTGCTGAGTAAGACCGGAGATGCAGTATTAGGCCTGTATGAGTATTTTTGTAGCAGCCCATGACCGTGACCCCTACACCTTTAAGTCAAAGTGCAGGATCAAGAAACCCAAACTTGAATCGTTCACTGTTTTATCTATTCTCATCTCCAGTTACCAGTGCATCTTGTGTATAATAATAATAATAATAATAATAGTAAACAGAGCTTTGTGGCAGTGTTGTTGCCACCTTTGTGCAGACTTTAGGTTCTCTGTGTGTTTGGAGGAGGTGAGGTGCAGACAGTCCTCATGACATCCTCAGGAGCACACTGGCCGTACACGCTGTCGCTGGGTTTTCACCCGGTCTTGTTTGTGTTACATCACACCACCAGCTTTTCTCTTCTCTGAGAGTTTATGATTTATTGAGAAGCATTGGGAGGTGTCACGCACCACCTTAGTGTGCACAACCTCGGGCTGACATCACTCCACCGAGTTCAAGTTCAACTCAGCAGGGACTAATCACCCTCATTGCACATAGTGTCACTCCACCCTTATTAAGGCAGCTGATAACGAGCTGGTGGAAGACACAAAATTTTTTCCTTGTTTGTAAAAATCAGTTCATCCACAAACAAGGAAAGGACATATGTCCCATAATCTGCTCCATGAATATATTTTTATTTTTTCAAAATTACACCAATATAACAACAGACAAAACTGCTTATTTGATGGATCTTTCAACAATTTTTTTTTGAGAAAAAACCTGACAGGGATTCTTTGTGAATCCTGAAAATGTGTAATGTTGTTTTCTTTTTTCCTATTTTTAACTACACTTGACAAAGAGCATTTGTTTATCTTTCTTTATCGAGGGAATACATCCCATAAACCTCATCTTTAACAGCTGACACTGTTTGCACATCACAAAACAGAGAGGTAACTAAAAGTGTTGTCCTTAAGCTTCAGACTCACTCAGGGTTCATTTCAGAAGCCATGTTAATTTAATCACACGCATCTGTCTGGACATGCAGACACCAACTATTTACATAACCCATTCATCAAACACTGACGGCAAGATAAATGAGCCATCCATTAGCGATAACAATCATAGATTAAAATTCTGCATGTGTGTTTGTAAGCCTGCGAGTTTGCATCTGTACACTTGTGTACACAGAAGTCTTCACACGTACATCAGAGCGAACACATCTCCAGTCTGATCACACATTATGAACCTACCAGTAATTTATTGCATAACTCGGCTCAGTAACTTTGATGGAGAAACATAAACAAAAGTCTAACCAAGGACAACAGTCTAATCGGCATCTGTCCTCATGAAAGCAGCGGACATTCCCTCCTCACTTTGATTCTGAGCTTTGTGTTCTTCACAAGCTGCACATTTGCCACAGTTAACATTAGTCCACTTCAAAAACATCTGTACTGTGCAGCCTTACCCTCCAGTTAACACAAACTATCTTTCTTTCTTTTCTTTTTTAATCTTTCACATGTTTCTCAGAGTTAATTTTTATTGAATCAACCTCAATTGTGAGTGTTCATTTAAACACTAAAACCGACAGGTATGCAGTTAAACCTGCACAGAAACAACATAACAACAGAATAAGCAGATTTATATGATGGAGGAAATGTGATTCTGCGACGAGTTAAGCTGCTGCTGACTGGCCAAAAAACATACAGGCTTTACTTTAATGGGCTGACTGCCACTCACTCTGTGGTGTTTATTTCAATATGTTGTTATTTAGGAGTCATGTTGCAGATACTGTAATATTTACTCTGCTCTTGTTTTTTGCAAACAAGGTCAGTTTTTTTAATCAAATTTATGTTTTAACAATATAAGAAAACACTACATTTACAAGATAAAAGCCACCAGAAATTTGTGATACAAGCTTTTAAACAACACATACACATATATTTCTTTTTAATTAAACAAGTTGAAAATGAATGTCACTCTCGGATCTTCAGCTCCCTTAATGACCACATCACTGACTTCTGGGAAAAAGATTCTGCCTTTTTGACTCACATGTTGTTGAGATATGCATGAAGCTGGGCCTAAAGTTAACACACTACTGACGTTTGCAACCCTTGTAACTGTGCCTGAAGCAATTTTTCATCCTCTCGAGTATACAGCCTTGACAAGTGGACATGAAAGCAGTGACTGACATGAAGAAAAATGAGCGAACAGTTTATAACGACAAGCCACATATGGTCTGTCACATGCTTTGTAATGACCAAAAAATTGCTGCAGCCAGCAAATTATAAGTCAATGAGGAAAGTGAGTAAAAGAGGGAGAAAGTAAGAGAAAGAGGAAAAATACATAGTTGGCACTTGACAGCTTGGGTCTATTTTTAACATGGGGGGGGGGGGGGTAAAATACAGATGAGCGACAAGTTTTGGCGGTTAAGGGGAGTTCTGATCGTTTCTCCTGCACCGCGCCGTGTGATGTCTTGCTCACTGACAGGTGGTGTCAGGAGGGGAGATGAGACAGAAACTAGTGCACCTCTGTGGGTTCCTTGTGCGTGCCAGCAGTGTTATTAAACAGAATCTGTAAAGTTATTTTCCTGATGATCGTGAAAGCGTAGGAGACACGCGGAGGGATTGGGAGCGGGGTGAGGGACTCCAGAGAGCGATTACGGATCAGACGAAGCTTGCCTTTTGTCCTCCCAGAGGATGTGTGTTAATAATAAGCAAGAGAGCGAGTGTGTGTGTTGGTGAGCATGTAGATGGGAGGGGGTGGGGATATATGGATCTGCCATCATGATTAAAGTGTTCTCATTGAGGGAATTGGCCTGAGTGTCGTGGAAACAGTATGGGGGTGTACGACAAGAGTAAGGCAGAGTGAAGTGGATGCAGAGACTCCAAGAGGGACAAAAACATGTTGCTTCTAAATGAGGATTTTCATTTCGTTTGACAGTGAGATGAGAACATTTAATAATGCCTTTGTGTGAATATATGTGCGTACAGTGTATATGCGCACGTGAGAGTGGCCTTCTCCTACCGACAGAATCCCTCCTGGCATTAACACGATCACTGATGTTTAATCTCTCTCCTCTGATCACTGTCTGAGTCAAACTTTTATCACTGCGTATAGGAATAGTTTCTGGGGAATGCAGAAATGCAGCACCGGGAGGTCAATTTCCTAACTAATGTAGGGTGCAGAATGCCTTCAGAGCTTCATGCGTACATCCACATAAACAATCCACGGAGTGAAAATATCTGCACAAAAAGTAAGCACTTTGCCTAATTACTCTTAATGTCTGGGGTTAATGGGCTCTCACGGATGGTTGGCCTCAGGAAATCAGTGAACATAATGACCAGTCACTAATGAACTCTCAAAACATCGATGATGATACTCAACTCAAAGGTTTTGTCTGTTGGCGCTTTCTAAAAAAAGGCCCAGGTTTGCCTGAGCGGCTCAGCCAGGCTCCGCACGCCACATGAGAGAAATCTGTCGCTTCGTGGTTCGAGTGGCGAGCACCTCCACATTTCTACTTGTGAAACAGAGTCAGCAATAAGCTAAACTGCCTCATACCCAGACTTAATCCTAATAGATCCTGTTTAGCATTCAGTTGAAAGACTTCCACCTCTTCAAACACATATGCAGGGAAGATTATGGGGGCTTTCTGTGCCTCTGCTGTAGTGTATGTCAGAGCCCATTTACAGTGCTGCTGCATACAGATACATGGGAAGAGAGACGACTAAAGGAGGAGTAATGGGCATTTTTTTCTGGCAGCAGGGGGACACAGCAAGGACATGAGTGACATTTTTGGGGTGGCTAGCATTTAGCACAGGGCCTAGCATTCCATCAAAGCTACTCACTCGTTTGTTCCGTTATTCCTCTTGGTTACATTTTAGTTTATATGGCATTGTTCTCTGCTGCAGAATCAGAAAATAGGGCTGACGTCAGACATTCACTGCAAGGAAACTGATCTAACCTTTGAGTGGGCAACTGAGAATGGTGACTTTAACAATTAACAATAGTTGCTTGTGAGGACAGCTGGTCCTCTGCAATGGATATCTATGCCTTATGAAGGCATGTATCATAAGTGAGGCTGAGTGTCCCTGCAAGGACTAAAAGCTGAATGAAAAAGGAGACTTTCCCTTAGTAGGTATGAGAATGTAAGTCATCATTTGTACGAATATTGGTTGACATTTTGTGAAAATTCTGCTAGCAGTTGTAGTTATTTTGATAGGAGCAAAGGAGGAAGTCGGGAACATTTTACAGTGAGGAAAAACAGAGGATGTTGCCGAGGATGGATGCTTTGACTTTTACTTGGGAGATTTTTTCACACAGTTTTTTAGTCCTCCATCTTGTATGCATTTAAGAAGTGTTACATATTTGTTTGTTGTTATTCAGTCCTGCTGTCTGCACAACTTAACTTCTCTTTCTTTTAAATTGTCAAACAACAACAACAACAACAACATAATAAGACATTAAGACATCTTAAGTTTTATACACAAAACCACAGTGGCTGCGTGTTAAGTTCTGAGCACAACCAAAAACACAGGTGACCCACAATCAATACTGTGCCTAAACACATCCTAACAGAAAAACAGGAAACTGAAGGAGGACCAGAGCTGAAGCTGCAAACATGCTGCTTTCACAATGCAGCCTATGCAAACATGACATAACCAGGCCTCATCCATGCCGTTATCACATCACAAACTTCCTTTTAAACTGTGATGTCTGGCAATTAGAAGGCACGGAGACACAATGTCACCCTGCTGATGGGAGGTCAACTTGATTCGTCATTAAATTTAGAGGACTTGTTGTGGATAAAGACTGTGCAAATAACTGCCCGTTTGTGTAACAGACTTCGCTAAAAGCACTTTGGCACTTTTCTGATGAAAACATGTTTTCTCTGAGGGCTGTTGTCACTTGGCTCGAAAATGAAGAAAGAGAAATCCAATTATGACGATGTTGGCGGAGATCCCCCTGCATATTGAATAAATGAGCATATTAGAGCATATTAAAACATATCCACTCTCATGACTGTCTGTAGAGGAGAATGCATTAGCCAAAAGAAAGCACAGGGGAGGGAGACGATGTGGGAGATATTTTCAATAAATAGCAATTATAGTGTATATGACGGAGCGTGGCGAGAATGGATGAGGTAGGGTTGAAGGGGGGACTGCACCTCTGAGCCATTATTGGAGATAATGACATCAACTGAGCTCTCTCCAGAGTGTAGTTGTGCGTGACAGAAAAATAGATAAGAGCTTATAATTACATACACCACCCAGGGAGGCATGGACCAGTGAAGAGAGAAGAGAGATAGAGGGAGAAGAGGTGAGGCAAGAAATTATTTGACATAATGGAGAATAAACATTTAAAGGTCTGGGCCTGAAGACTGAAGATGAAGGACTGAACTCCAATACAGATTTATATTCTGACACACACATACACACACCGCTTAAAAAGGCCCGAGTAAAGGGACGGATGAGGGACCATACACTCTCATAAAATGTGCTCAAATCAACAACAGACACACATATGCTGGTGTGACAAACCCCCTCCTGCTCGAGCCCTCCCGGCTGACCCGAGACTCTGATGCTGATGAGATGCTGGAGCTGCAGCCCTCAGGAGGGATGGGATGAAGGAGAGGAGGAGGCGGAGGAGGAGGAGGAGGAGGAGGAAGAGGGTTAGATGGCAAGATGAAGAAGAAAAGAAGAGGACGAGTAGAGGGAGGAGGGGGGAGGAATGTTGTTAAAGACAGTGAGATGTTTATGAGAAAAGGAAATGAAAGAAGAGCAACAAGAGTGCAGATTTACTGTCCAAATGAAAAGGGTATTCTTAACAGAGAAATGTAGTTTCTTTCAATCAAAAAATACCAACAACAAATGTTATTAATGAAATGGCTGGTGGTGCAGCAGAGAGCAGAAAAAAACATTTAATGCAGTGAGTGCTGAGATGACAGAAGGTCCTGCCCTCTGGTACATCACAGACACAAGCTAGTGAGCTAGTGAAAACGAGATCGATGGAGCGGCCACTGTTCCATGCTGGTAGGCATAGGACTTTAAGGATTGAGTCTGCAGGAAACCTTGGCCTACTCGTGTCTGTCAAAAGAGGCTTCATTCATATCGCAAATCACGTAGATGAGCTGAGCTCTGGACCATCTAATTGACTCTCATGTAGTATTTCACCTTAGAGGGTTAGGGAACCTAAAAATGGTGCTTTTAAACGTGGATCAGTGGTGAGATCTTTCATCATGCTGGCTGATGGTGATTTTCAGCCTGGAATGTGTGGACGACACCCAGTTAGTGGGACACAAAGACAGAGCTAATGGAAGTAGCTCTATTTGCTTTAATTAATGGTGTTCTCCACTCAGAAGGAGAACACACTGAGAGGAATAAGTGATTTGATGGCTGAAGCCTTTGCTGCATTTTTCAAGTGTTGAAGAAAATATTTTCAATAGAGATTTATTCATAACCAATTACAATAACATAACTGTTGTCCTTTAAGACCATTAAGCTCATGAATTCTGAGGAAATTTAGTAATTGAGAGAACAAAATGAAGAAGTCTTACTAGACAACTTTCTCCCGAGGGGAACTTGGTGTCCTTGAGCAAATTTCCACAAGCTGGGCTTGACGGATTTCTACCCAAACCTTTCAGTTCCTTTTCATTAATAAAATACAATAAAATGTATATGCATTATGTTTATTGATTGCTTTTGTGTGGTTTATTAATATTAAAAATATCTATGGTTATTTACGTTCCATTATTCGTCTTAATTACTCCTGTGCATTTTGTGGAACTGATGATCTTTGAGTGGTGAGCACTGCATTTGTCCAGTTATTACATTTGATTATTAACAAACTTAATCATTTTAAAATTGCTGATGTACAGGTTGCTTGTTTAATTTTGTAGTTTAAAATTTAGGAAAAAAATGCTTGTCTCAGGAAAGCTTTAGCTCAGCACAAAGACTGGAAACCCAGTAGAAATCTCATATTTAGTATACAGTCATGGGGGTTGTATCGATCCTCTCAAGTGCCTGAACAAGAAATCTTGTAAGTGCATCACAAACTATTCCTTTAGAGAAGTTCTCTGACTGGAAACTTGGGTAAATTAAATTATTTTTGCTGAAAGTGCAGATGATGTCTTTTTTTTTTAAAATAGCGATATAAACATGTCATCCACATTAAGTGTTGCAAATCTTTTGTGTATGATCTTCCATGCTTGGAAAAAACACCAAAATAGATTTGAATTTGAATATTCTTTAATGTGCATGCCTTTGACTCAGCCTGAGTAGAGGGGTGAATCTCAGTAATCCTTGACACCCAATTGCACTGCACTGCTTGATCATTTCTGACATCCTCTTGAATGCACCTTTCCTCCCACTTCAGCAGAGTCAAACTCAACAAAATACATAAACAGGTGTAGGTGTGTACCCAATGAACATGCCGTTGCACTGGCAGACATATATCTACCATGAAGCATTGTAAAAGCAGGGGAGGGGGAAGAAAATCTCTTTCATTAACCTTAAATCTTGACCAATAACAGTCTAATATAATAAATAAATAATAAATAAATAAATAAAGTCTCATTCACACATGCATACAGCAACATACACATACAAGCCTGCTGCTACACCCTGGTGTAATACGGAATTCTGGGAGATGTAGGACATCACGAAGTAGTCCACAGAAATTAAGTATGGTCAGCTTACCGGAAAATTTGATTTTCATAGCTCCAACAAACATGTCTCCTGGACAGCATCAAACATAATACTGCAGATGAATGATTATTAGCAGTGTAATGGGATGGATTTACCCTGAGTGATATGGTGCTTCTAGAAGAGGAGGGAAACACACCTTACTTTTCTTACTCTCTCGCTCTTACTGGCACTCTGCTCATTCTGCTTTGCTGAGAATGCAGATACAGCTCTGATGTCCTACAGGCCTCAACTTAATATTGTAACCGTTTCCACTCTTTTTGCACATAATTGCCCGCTGCCCCTGTCACCACATACACAATCACACCATCTGACTTTCATTTGGCTACTGTAATTAGAATTTTGTTTAAACTGAAATCACATAAGAATCCATCTTGCCAGGTTTGTCATTAGGTGAAAAATAATCATTAGACTTGGAGTTGGCAGATACCCAATATTAAAGGACTTGGATCAGGACCAAGATTAAAAAAAAAAAACTTTGTCAGGAAATCCTTACTAATGACTGTTTAAGCAATCACTTTGTAACTAAATTGATAATATGATGAAAAACATGAGAATGTGTCTGATTGATCTCTAGGTAACTAATTAAGTGGCAACTGATTAACAGGTAAGTGATTAATTGGTCACAGCTGCACACTAATAGAGCAGAGCTGCCTGTCCACTAGATGAAAAAGATCCTGGGTGTAACAAAAGAACAGATGCATATCAGAAAACTGATACTAGAGTCAGAGAATTTAGCAGCTTATCCATACAACAACCATTCTCACCCATATCCAATGTGAAATTAAAAAAAGAGCAGATTTTTGTAGAGGACACCCTGCAGTCGAAGGTTTAAAGTACTACATGCCTGAACACAATACTATCACAAATGACTGTCACTCTTCTGGCTAGTGAACACTTTCTTTTATTTTCCAGGAAAACAAACACCACAATTGAACCATAAGAGCAGGAAGGTATTACAATACTAGATTTTACAAAAGCTTTTCCATTTGGTTTCACTGGCATACAATGGTAAGATGCCTCCTACTGACCCTGCGCTGGATGTTTATATAAGTGTGGGTCAAAAGGGATCAAATATAGAGACTGTTCTTTGTGGTTAATAAATAAAATTACATTCTAGACCTGTCTATCTCGATGATCAGTTGAAACAATTTTACACAACTCCCTAAGAAAGTAAGAAAGGAGGGAACATGGGAATAAAACAAGAAAGCAGGTTCGAAACAGATTTTTATTTTAGCGGGAGAGTGTGATGATGAAGCTGCTCAAACACTTCAAGAAGAAAACCAGTATTATGTCAATGTGTCTTAAGTAATACGTGCCTCGGGGGGGGGGGGGGGGGGGGGGGGGGGGGGGGGGGGGGGGGGGGGGGGGGGGGGGGGGGGGGGGGGGGGG
>JAQNCA010000006.1:801416-812090 GCA_029783725.1 Acanthurus tractus
CAAGTAAGACTCATTTCACACAGGCTATCTTGTCTAAGCCTATGCCCTCAATTCCCGTCTGTCCACAGCTTTATTACCTTTTTTTTTTGAGGACAGGTCAAAAGGATATGTGGATGCAGTTGTTGTTGACTTGATGCAACATCTGTCAGCTGCACTGGAAGCAAGCTGTGTGCTTACAGCAGTGGTGTTATCATAGCTAAGTTGGCAGCAAGACTGCCATTTAACCTTTAGCAATAGTCTGCCTTTTGAGCCTTTAGTGTCACCAGGTCTTTTTTCCTGGGGGTTATCCCAGATGTGTTGACAACAGCCCCAAATAAAGTAACGTAAAGAATGTAGAAGTCCAATCAAGAGAGAAAGCTGACTCCCTCCCTCTCTCTCTCCCTCTCTCTCTCTCTCCCCCTGTCATTACTTTTTTCTCACCTAAAATGTATTTTAGTGAACTTTCTGCCATAACACAAGCTCTTGTAAACAGGAAGTGAATATCAGTAAAGAAGGATGGGCAAGCCCCTGTTTTTATAATTTCCTGTTCATTTATAGCGTTGACTACACTTTTTTGAGTGATAGAACGCTTTTCTAATATTCCAACTAACCGAACATATTAACATGTATCTATTTTTTACACTTTAGTCAACAAAGTTGTGAAGTATTAATTATGCAATAAATTAACTTGTAAAGTTGTATCAATATATTATGTTTCAAAAATAAAAAAATTGTCACTCCTGAGGTCTGATCTGCCTTTATGTCTTTAAATGCTAGAAATGCTTTGCTTTGAAGTTCAGTTTTGGTAACTTTATTCCCCTGTGGATTACAAAAAATTAACTTAACATGATCTTAAGAGACCCTTTCAAAACCTTTGAAAACTGTGATGGCTGTTCAATAAACAACTTAAATTTTTTCAAAATGTTTTATAGTAAAACATTTTTGAACAAGGACAACTTTCAATAAACAGCACACAATATTACACCTGCTTACTCTTGTTTGAAGTTTTATTATTGATACACCAAATTAAATTCTGATTTTAAATAACAACATGGACCACATGACTCTTTTGTCATGTAGCAGTTGTATTTTTTAAAAGCAACACCAAAACATACGATTGATGCTTTACTGTGATGGATGTGTAACTCAGAAGCTTATCCTGAGTAGCCCTGAAAAACATTTCCTTATCTACTCTACTGACCAACTTCAATAACACATTGTAGCAAAAGTCTGAAGGAAAGCCTAAGAAAAGTGGATAGCTTGTCACTACGAGAAAAAAATAATGGCCACAATCCCTGAAGACAAGCTTGACAACCCTACACACTTGTAGGCTGCTACAACTGTGCTGCCAGAGCTGCAAAGCGACATGAACCTATTGATCCATTTTGCATTGAAGGCTCTCACACAAAGCAATTCAGACCAGCACAGTTAAATTAGATTGGCTAGTGGCTATGTTGAGAGCCATCAAACAAGAAGCTAATGGCCTCTGACGACAAGTGGTGGAAATCACTTCCAAGTTAACTCAAATGGCAGGAGCAGGAGGTCCGATGTGAAACTGAGCTGGCTGAAGGAAGGCGTGGAAGGAATGCCTCTCAACATGAACCTGCCGTGGTGTATCACTTTATTGAGAGACTGTGTTTTTAAATAAAGATAGCTTCTTGACTTTACAAGAACATAACCAAAAGGAATGCTAACCATCCTTTCAGTTTGAAAGTCAAACTACTCTAACTGTAAAGGCAACTTTGAAAACAGCTATAACTCTTTCTTTAAAATACTATGGACAGAGCGAGCTGTTCTTTCTCTACTACAGCAGAAAAATAACAAGCAGAAGAAGAGATTTCACCCCAGTCCGCAAGAAAATGACTGAACTTGGATTCCAGACTCTCTTGCTCTACCTGGGCTATAATACCACCCTAAACCTTTCAGTCTCCACCTGCAATGCAATGCCTATATTTCACTCCTCCACACCAATGACTCATCATCACAGCCATGAGTTAAGTTATCCACAGCTAGAAAGCCTTCCAAAAATAGGCTGCATCCAGCGCACTGGCCCATTTTCAATTACTGCCATTGATTAGCCAGTTTAGTTAACTGTTCCACAATAATGGGATTCAAATGTCAAACTCACAAGTTTACAAAGATGCAAACTATAAATGTACCTGCATTAGATTCTTTAGTACCCAAATTGAGGGAAAACAATGTCTGCATAAATTTGTTAGCAGAACTGCAACAGATAATCAACATTAACAACAAAAATGCACCATCAAATTTAATTGTAGATTTGTTGGTGGTGGCATCGGGCACCAGACACCACCTCTGA
Source organism: Acanthurus tractus (assembly GCA_029783725.1). Classification (NCBI taxonomy): domain Eukaryota; kingdom Metazoa; phylum Chordata; class Actinopteri; order Acanthuriformes; family Acanthuridae; genus Acanthurus; species Acanthurus tractus. Next base: position 803,716 of record JAQNCA010000006.1, read on the forward strand.
CACCTTGTTGTAATGGGGAGGAAATAAACATCATCGCCTTGGCAACACTGTCATGACAGAAAACATCCAAGGTGTGGTAGCATTTCACCCTTCTAAGTATGGCCAAGAAGGTTGTAAACAACAAGACTTGCAAATCTGACTTGTCCTTGCATGGGAGCAGATCAGTAATGCTGCAACATTAAAAGCAAAGGCACCTTGGCTCTTTGAAACATAACAACTTGTCTCGGTAAGCGAGTTAGTTAAAAATGGCTAATGTTAACTCACTCAGTATTAAAAGGTGTACTTTACAGGTGGGTATTACCTCCAGGGCACACCAGAGTGGTGCTCCAGGACTTTTTGCTCCAAGTAAGGAAATAAAACTTTTGCACTTTGCATAATCCAGCTGAAATTCATATACACTTTTCTGAGTGCTTAAGTATCCAATCATCACTGAAGTGTATGTCATGCAAGAGAGACAGTAATGTCAGTTAGTATTTTAGTCATTATTTTTACATTTAAGGTGGCTAGGCTGATTCACAACACAACATTTACTTATGCACTAATTAACATGAAGGACAACATTCCACCTTTAACAGTTCCAGTAGCTATCAAATAGCGGCTATGAACTGTATGATAGGGGCACAGTGAATTTTCTTGAATCTATTTAACTACTGTAGAACAAATGAGAAGGCAGCAAAGCATCCTTTCTTTCTTTGGATTGTGTAACACAGTTGATTAATATTATGTGAGCTTGTCATAGTAGGAGCAGTACAGTGATTGATGTCAGTGGTAGCATTGTTGAGCACTAATAATACTTATAATAGTTATTATTAGTAGTTAATCTTATACTTAGTCCAGAGGCAGATGGAAAAAGAGGTTTTTTGACACCAGTACTGTGATGTGAGGCTAGAGGCAGGGGGGGAATAACCAGCAGCACAGCCACACTGGCTATAGGAGACACCTGATAAGCCCCTCTTTTGGCTGTAAATAGTCATTAGCCAGTGCACTGTCAAACCCAGGACCCTACCTAGCCCTCAATTGGGAGTTGTGTATAAGGCTGACATGGCACTCTTGTTGTACATGTGATGCAGCAGCACATGCCACTTTTATGGCTTGAGATAAACCCAACAGATTCGATAACAATGTCTCTAAAAGCGTAGGACAGTTTGTTTTCTGTTTATTTACATGTGCACATAATGCCTTGTTGAGGGAAACTATTATTGTTCATAAATGGCTGGAAGAAAATACATGCTCCAAATAACTCTGTTTATGTCGCCTTTATACAACGCAATACACAAAACCATGTTTTATTGTCCACCAGAGATTTCTATCGGGGCTTGCAGGCATCTTTTAAGGCCTCAATCACTCACTGGGGAAAAAAATATCAACACCAATATATAGTCGCTCTGCCCATGTGAGTAGGCTAATGTTAGATTTTCCTTTTCAATAAAGGAAGGTGGGGAGGGACAAAAGAGAGGCAGAGGATAGAGGAAGATGTAGTCAGGAAGTATGTGTGTCTGTGCCTTTAAGAGTCCCCAGGCAAAGGCAGATTGTTGGGAAAGTCGCCCATTGCCTTTCTCATGACCCCTAAGGGGAGGCCTTTTTCCTCTTGGGTCCATGGTTGGAGATGGGACATCAGAGAGAGCCCAGGAAAGGGACAGCCAACATATCTGCACATCCCAAAATGTATGTCATGGCAGGCACTGAGTCACTGCTTCTCAATGTCTATGTTTTCCTGTACACTTCACCGTGACTTCAACTGTGACTTTATTTCACAAATTTCTATTTTAATGCATTTACAAGTGACAGCAACACATCCATACGTCTCCAGGCAGTAAGCTACTACTTGTTGATATTATGACGCCATATTCCCACAGTTTATCTCATGTTAGGGTAGAGAAAAAATGAATGTTTGTGTATGCTTAAAAATAGTAGTAACTCAGTGAATGTGGGGCAGGAGTTGCAACTTGTCAAATCTCTAATGGTTAGTCTGAACATGGTCTTTAGGGGTCAAAGCAGACTTTAAAATATGCAGCTAATACAGCAGTGCTCCACATTCTTTAATCACAGCATTAATCCTGTAATGTGACTTTAATTAAGGCAATATAATTAGATCAAGGTGTTTACATGACCCTGCTTAATAGCAGTGTATTTCGATTCAAACTAAGATTGAAGCATCAACGTACATTGCAGAGCCTCTGTTAGAAGAGACTATCTCATGTTAAAAAATCAATCAAACAACCACAAAAAGATATCCAGTAACCAAAAAATAACACAAAATTTCTACAAAGATGTCAAAAGTGACACAAGAAATGACAAATGACCACAAAAAACACCAAATTACTGCAGATTGAAGAAAAACAACCAAAAAGAAAAAAATGACAGGAGTCTTTATGTCTCTTTTGGTCCTTTTACTATGTAGAAGGGCTATATAGGGCTGTCTATTAATAGACCTAGCATATTATATGGACAAAAGGTGGAGGATACATGAAGAAAGACTGAAATGAAAAATGGGGTATGTTTTTTTTTTTTTAGCTATGTACTGCATGGTGTGTCTTGGCTCTCTCTTGGCTCTCTTTCTACCCATCAGCGTGAGGTTTAACCTGCACTAATCTCCCTCAGGTTCTTGTTCTGCCAGGCCTCAGTAGAGTGCAAGTGAGTGTAAATACATGGGATTACGAAAGGCGCTGGCACACTTGCATGGAGTTACAATTGGACAGCAAACTGCCTTGTCGGAGAGGAAAAAGTGCACTGTTGTATTTCCCTGTCTTTATGTATGTACTGATAAATCCCTCAATCTCCTTCCTCAAATCAAAACTGCACCAGTTGCTGGGGACACATGCATGAGAACTGCGCGCTTCAAACTGCTGTAATCCCGGCTCAAAGTGGAAAGGGGCTTTGCCGCACATCCATTTGGTATTATTCTAAGAAATAGGCAATTAGAGATAAGGCCATAGTTGTGAGTTGGGCAAACTGCATTCCATAGCTGTCCCTTTGGCAGTGTTAAAGGACGTATATTTATAGATGACGTGTTGTCAGGGTAACAATAGGGAGTGAAACAGGAAACAAGCCAATGTTATCATAGCATCATACTATCATATTTAGCGTACAAAATGCCAAGCGGTAAAATTTTGTTGTTTTAATTTTTGGGCCAGGATCAGAGCCCAAATTCTCCCTGTGTTAAAATAACAAATGTAACAATAAAAAAAACTCGCGCAATGCCTCATTCACTACTCTAAATCATTGGCAGCGCAGCTTTCCTTTCCCTCATCCCAAAGGAGCCTTTGAAGCTCGTATGGATTGACCTTGTTAAATAAGTAAAGTCCATTGTGGGACCCACCTGGAAAACAAATGAAGAATTTTTTTATTTTTTCTCTCTGCCAGATGGCGTGTTCAGAATAGAAGAGTAATTGTACGACGGCTGGTTGAGATAAGGCATGGCTTATACATCGTTGCCGTGAACAACTGGACTTTGATAAGCGATGGTAAGCTTAAAGATTATTGTGTGTGTGTGCTCATGTAAATGTAAATGCATTTATATCTCACACATGCACAATGTCAGGAATTAAAAAGTAGCTCTGTCCGTTGTCCGCTGTGCATTTATTGGGGCTGGGAACATCTAACAGTAGCACATATTGGGTTTGTGTCAATATCTCTTTCACACCGTTGCACCATTGTCCTGTAAAACAAACCAGCTTATAAAAAATGTCACTAGGCTTGGAGTATTTAGCCAATATGTGAATATTTCAGACTGTACAGGTAACATGACTGAGCTTGCACCATTCATTTGAAGGAATAGGACACTGAGTGAAATGACAAGGATTTACTTATGAGAGTGAAACAATAATGAAAAAAAGATTACATTGTACCTGTATATGACTCTTTAATTGACTTGCCTAAGAGCAGATGACTGGGGGGCAAATTCATTTAAGCAATTGGAATACAGTGTTTAATTAGGCAGAGCACCTATTGAACCTAGGCTAATGTAATCAAATTAGCTGATCCAAACAGGAGTGAGACAATCTTAATGGGCTCATGCAACTGAGAGGCAAAGTTATTATGTGGTAAGAACCTAATATAAAAAAGGTGCATCGGCTGAGAGAAGCTCAAAAGTTTGGTGCCAAATTCAATTGACAAAAGTAACAATGAACTAGACCCAGGACAATATTTAAGTTCAGTGGCACGTCACATCCTTACAATATTGTTTTTTATTAGCTATTCTTGTTTCAAACAATGTGTTATGTGTAACTTGTGCCAGGACACAGTGTAGGTCTAAGGGCTAGAGTTTGTATATTTGGCAGGTAATATTTATTTGTTCGTTTACAGGTTAATTACAATAGCTAGTGAGTGAATGTACAGTACAGTATTTGATTCCAGACTGTCTTCGCCTTCTTATGAATATTCTATAAGTTCATTTTTATTATTGTTTGTGGTTTTTTGATTGTTCGGTTTTTTGATTTATGTAACTTAAGTAAATGGTGAAAAATGCAAGTCACAATGTCCTAAAACCCAAGTGGACTTAATTAATTATCTTGTTTTGTCTCACTAACAGTACAAAATCCAAGAGTATCGCAATTTGCTGCATGCAATCAAGTCTTTCATTTGTGAACCTAATAATCAAATCATTTTTTTTTCTTACAAAATGCCCTTAAGAGTGGCTGGTTGTATTTTTTGCTAAATTAATTTCCATCCATTCAGTAGCTTTGCCTCCTGAGGTCTTCCCAGTTGATGCTGTGGGTGACGAGAGGTCCTCATTGAAATGACTTGACTTTTCTTAAAAAGACCAAATCATTCATCAATTTCTTCTTTTCTTCTATTTCTTCTTCTGACTGTCTGATGACACCCTCCACTGCTTCACCCTGCCCCCTGCACTGCTGTGATTTTTGACCGAAACATCTAATAAGCTCTTGTCTTGTTTATTGGACGACGTTTGCTGACTTCCTGCTCTAGCGCACTCTGCTCCATCAGGGACTCAAGGAGTGCTCAGCTTTCCTGTTGCCACAGGCTGCTATTCATGAACACTTCCTCTTTGTATCTTGACCACTCAGTGTTTTCAGGACACACCTGCGGGGGGATTGATGGTGAGTCAAACACTTGGGGTCAAGGTCAGCTACTATGGCTATATTGTCCAGTTGCGCTGTGGCACTGAATCACAGCCTGCTGTTAGAACTCCAGTTTAGTCACTGCGACATGCTATTAGCAATCACTCCTTGAAAGCTTTATAAGGTGTCTAAACCCTCATGTCATCATAGGGGTCTGAATGGTGAAATGGTGGCTTTTCTCAGGCATACCCCTCCCTATGGGTGTAACAAGCAAGCCTGAGATCGCCTGTGTCAGCGCATATGATTGTTTTGGCAACAACGCTGGAAAGCACACACAGGCTTTGGGCAGCCAAGAGAGAAATCAGACAAAATGTGAAGCTCCTGCTTGCTTTCATGTCTCACAGGCCAAATGGAAGTCACCAGCCTGTCTGTTGGAACTAATACACACTCACCTGAAGCAGATGGAGCTGCCTGACTCAAATGGATATCTCCTGTTCTTCTGTATAAGAGTAGGAGGGTTCGTGAGAAAAGTCTATGGCCAAGTCAAAGTAAACTTAAGAGGCATTCATGACTTGCATCCTAAAAATGCAGTAGCTATCGATGCCGAGAGTTGAGGTCAGACAAGGGCAACTATAAAAGGATGATTCAAAATTCATGGCTGGATAAAAACTTTCAGAAATCTCTTGTTGCGATTTAAAGAGGATTATTTTCTGTCAAATGTGCCTCAAATGTGGAGACTTTATTTTTTACTAAAGATTCCTCTCAAGAAAACGACCATCAGTCAATCATATTTTTAAAAAAATAATGTGAAATCATGACAATCTTTTCCCTGGACAGTGTAAAAGATGCTCCCTTCTAAATAATGCTGTTGAAATTTTTACCTGAATTAATCATTTAAAAGCTCTCGTTTCTTAAATCATTTGCAAAATGCTCAAGCAGCTGTAGCGTGCCCCAATTTCTAAATCAAAGAGATGGGAAAGTAGGCTGCGTGTACTGTACAGCTATCAGTGAAAGTAAAGGGTTTAATACATTGCTAGAGAGAGTGATGGCAGAGCCAATGTTGCAGCAGCTATAAAGGGATTATTCTTCCCTGGAAGACATAATCATGTGTAACACACTTGTTTCAAATCCTGTGAAAAACAAACAGGTGTTTCAGCTTTAAATCCAGCCCTTCATCTTCTGGCACAGAAACTGGAAAAAACCCAGAAACCTTTTCTTTTAATTCCTCATTAGTTATTAGGCTATAGTGGTTAATGACAGAATGGTTCCAGTACCAATCATCTCGTAAATACCCTTCATATTTTGATGAATGGACAGTCTGCACATATTATAAGTGGGAGAGGAAGGAAGAGAAAAAAGGACTTGATGTCCACAGCACTCACAGAAGAGAGATTGGTTGATTTGCTGATAAAGTGGATGAAAATGGAGTTTATAAATAAAGTATAAATTAAATCCGAAAAGAAACTTCTTATAGAGGTAATTAAAGTATATGCTAATATTTGGTCTAACAAAACACAAATACACGCTTGTAAAAAAAAAAAAGAAAATATGTGACAGTTATATTTGACTGACCTGAGAGCCCCCACAGGAAGGTGAATGAGAGAAAAGTAAGTTTCCACGAAGTGATGAAGACCTTCATGGTTGAAGCAGCCACAGTTTGCACTTCTCAGTGTGTCAGTGTCCTTTAACCGGCTTTGGGCTTGTATGTGAGCTCCGGTTCGCCTCAGGCAAAGCTCTCCGAGTCCGTCAAGTGGTTTCCTCTCAGTCTCCCAGCGGTGGCGTTGGCCGGAGAAGGTAAGGGACACTTCAGGTGAGGAAACGTAGGAGCCGTCCGACCCAGCTGCCGCAGGAACCCTCTTCTAGGACTTTGCTATGGGATGGGGGGGAAAAAAGTGATGTGTAAATTGGATCACCACCTCCGACACTGAATTTCTTCCGCGACTCTCCTCCTCCTCCTCTTCTTAACGCTCGGCTGCTCGGCAATCCCGTGCTAATGGAGACGGAAGCGACTACAACTCTGCAAGTTGTCATTCTGCGTCCTTTCCTGAGAGAGAGAGAGAGAGAGAGAGAGAGACCTAGAGCGAGACAGTGGAGAGAGAGAGAGACATGACACCTCCGCGAGACAGCTGGCGTCCAGTTGTCCTCAATGATGAAGACAACTTCTGGTGACGACCTTGAAAATAAAACAGACTATTTACATTCGACCCACATGTGAGTGCCTCACGGATCTGGTCGCTCTTATTTTGAAAGCGTTTTGACTGTCATCCGTTATGTCTCCGCTCTGATTTGACAACCTAACGCAGGTACACCTGTCCTCTGGCACTCAGCGGAACGTGTGCGTGAGGAAAACAACCTCTATGTAGCCTACAATTACAGACAGAACTGGACAGGTTTGATCTGCAAGTTAAACAAAGGCAAGTTATCTTGAGTGCAGAATGTGATACAATGATTGTAGGCTACATTCGGGACGGAGGAGGATATGAGAGAAAACACAGTGTGAAGGTCTCAGTCAAGCTACATTTGTGTTAAAACACACAGCCTCTTTTGCATGAACAACAGAGAAAAACATTCATGGATTATAAGATATTTTCCTGGAGTCACATGAGCACAGTCCTCGTTCAAAAGTACCACCGCTGACCTGGTAGGACCTGGATTTATGTCTAAATAAATTGAGGGCGCACTAGTTTAGAAAAATTCCAGGGAGGCATACTCATGTGCAACTTGCCAGTTTTGAAAACCACAGTACCCTGGCTCAAGATTTTTCAGAATAAGCCTATTTCAAAGCCCACACAACTAAAGCCTCATCCTTTCCCCCCGTCTCCTCTTGGAAATCTTCAGCTCCTGCTCTATCATGTGTGAGGAGGCGTGGGGCTGAGAGCAGAGAAACACACTGGACTCAGCTTGACGTGAATTCCCAAGGTGAGCTCACCCCCCTGATGTAAAAATATGGACTGACCTGTGCTCTCTGAGGTGGTCAGACCCATTTATTTCATTTTTCTAAGGTTGCCCGGTTGCCTCAGCAACAAGGGTGAGGCTAATGCAGGAGGACTGTTCAATTATGAGAAGTGAGCAAGGGTTATTTCTGTGATTAAATCCAAAGAAGCAGGGTCCAAGCCTTATGGGAACAGGGTTTTGTTGTGTTGTTTTAAACTGCATATGGGCCTCCAGCTGAAATCTACAGCATTCAGAGGAAATCTGTCAACACAGGACTGTTTTTATTTTGCTGCAAAATAGTTTGAGGGGCAGAAAGGCTAATATTGGATTCTGGACTAGACTTCTAATCTAAACACAGAGCCAAGTCAAATGATGAGCAAACCTGACACTTTGGAATAAACATATTGCTTGTGCAAATCA
>JAQNCA010000006.1:812518-833668 GCA_029783725.1 Acanthurus tractus
TTAAGCATGATATATTAATACACTGGCCTGCTCATGCCAAGAATGCTACATGTATCTCCAGATCCACTCTGGCAGGGCCTGTCTTATATACTGTATGTAAAGTATGCATCCACATATTTGCATTTGAATAGTGTACAATGTAAATATACACTAACTACACATCCACACACATACAATCATGACCGTCAACATTTACATAAACCTTAGGGATAGTACTAGCATTAAAAAAATTTAACAATGAAGAAATTTTCTCAAGGGTCAACAGCCTACAGTTTGTGTAGTCATCTTATTATGGTATACTTTTGGAGCTGGCTCATGACATATATGTACAGTCCTGGACAGCTGCGTTCATACTGAGGGTGATGATATTACTCTCAAATACAAATACAATGGAGAAACCCATGGTTATGACGTTGATACTGTTTGCATTTGCTTTTGAAGTGAATCATGACTGGTCCTCCCTACAGGCTGCAGAGGGGCAGGAACACTGATGTGCACTCAGATTTCACTGGTCAGGTAAAGATGTTTGATTATTAAAATCAGGCTCTTCTAAACTGCAAGTGGACCAGCCTCAACTTGGTTGAGCACAAATATCTGTGAGTTCTGTACTGTATCACTTCATTCACATCACTTCACACCATCCTGTCCATTCTGTAGTTGGACAATAACAGGTCTTTGCCCCTGTTGACTAAAAATAAATGTAAAGAAAAATACAAATAGCATGAGGACCACAGTGTGAGAATCTATTGTTTTTATGATCAGATTATCTCAGTCTATTTAGGCCAGATGCAAAGATTGACAGAAACCTGCATTAAATCATTATTGGCTTATGGTGGTTATCATTGCCCTAGATACTGCAGATTTGACCTTAAAATCACGGACCTGCTGACTGATCAAAGATCCGTCCTTCTTCCTCTGGACTGTATCGATTGGCGTCAGGTCATGTTCTCATGTTTTAAATGTGGATTTAGAGAAGAAAATGTCGACAGCCTGTGAAAGCAAGCCACATGTAGCTTATATATATGAATTCAACTACATTTTTTTATAGCTTAGAGTAGAATATGTGTGTAGCTTGTGAAAGCAAGCTGATTAATAAATGGATGGGTTCACAAACATGTTTTTATTTAATACTGCCTAGAAACAACACAATAAAAGTTTAATCAATGAAAACTATGCCTTGGCATAAGACACTGTGTAGATGATTAAAACTTACATCAGGTAAAGATCCCTGGTCTTTCCTGCATATTAAGCCTTATGAATAAAAACCATATTACAAATATATTGCAACCAAAACGAAACAACCTAGTAAATTCTAAAACTGCAAGGCATTAGCATTTTTTCCCCCCATTATTTATTATTTATTTTTGTTACTAAATCATTAATATCTAGCACCTACAGTGTGAATTAAATAGTTGATTGCAAAATGTAACAGTAAAAGGCAGTATAAATGCCTTTCCAATTGTTTAGGAGTCTTAGTGAATAAACAGTGTTACTTCTAAAAAATAGATGTACTGATAAATTAATTGTATTGACTTGTTATAATGTCACATCCATGTTCAGTCTAAAATTGTTTTTAATGTGAGTCTAAAAAAACAAAAATATATTCTGTTCCAGTTCCAAAGGCTAGTTTGTTAAAGGTCAGTGGTGTTGTCTCTCTGCACATACATCACAGACCAACACAGTGTCAGCTGGGGTTTTGCCTCTTTTGGAGCACTTTTGAATTATAACTCAGCTCTGCACAGCTGTTACCCTCTTTCTCATTTGTGTTTTCTAAATAATGTATTAATTAATTTTAAAGCAATTGATTTCTTTCCACAGCAACATGAAATGAAAGTCTTTTCCATGCTACAATTTGGAGATTTTTAGCAATAGCTATCCATTGCCATCTCCTGGTTATATGGGTGAATTACATCATCTCAGTCACATCGCACATTACACATATCCACTGAAATTTCAAGTGACACAGTCACTTAGCTGTCTTTCCATTTAAATAAACTATTGTTTGCTACACAAAGTTAAGGAAAAAGGAAATGAAAATAAAATTCCAAAAGGGTAAAATCAGGAAAAGCAGCTCAGTTCGCTATTTTGCTTACAAGTACAGGACTGATTTAAAGAAAGTGCAGGTTTAAGCATGCTGAACTGCTGATATGTAGGCAGTGTCATTTTCTCCATATTATTTTAGCAAAGTGAATGGCAACATTTTAAAACACTAACTTTAAATACAAAGTACAGCTGAGGCTGAGGAAGGTCAGAGGATCAAAGTCATCCTGATACAGACATGGTAGATTTTAGGTACATCATATACCACGTTGTAAGTACCGGTACATGGTAAGTGGTGATAGAATTTTTATAAAAACCAAAAAATGTCAACCTGCTGGTCGCAGCACAAAAAAAGGCTAACCAGAGTCAGTGGGACGTGACGCATAAGATTTCCTGGCAATCTGAAACCTAAGATATTTTAGTCTTGACCAGTGGTGGACCCTCTGGCCAAACAACATCACCTTCCTGAGAGCCAGCACGTCAGTAGCACTGATGATTAACAGCATAGCTATTGCTGCTTATTTCCTGTCTCTGGACAATCTCTGGAAAACTCTCAACATGATTTCTGCACTTCACAATTTGTTCACTTGGTAAACATGGACACTGACGTTACGCCTCTACACTTGTCAGTAGAACATACATTATACATTTTTGTATTTATAAATTATTGAAGACAGTGTGAAGCATAATACATTGGTATTTCTACTTTTTCAGAAAACAGAGATCTATCAGCTTTTAAGTTCAGTACCAAAGACCAACCTACAGCTCGAACAAACAGACACAAAAACCATTTTCACTGTGTGGCAAATGACAGTGAGTGCCCCATTTATTGTTTTTTAAACATGTAAACATACAAGACGGTGACTTCCAAACAATCACATACGAGACATGGTGTCAACCAATAAAATATAAAATATCATATTTATCTTTATATACTGTATACCCAAACAAATGAACATTGCAAGTATGCAAAAGCCGGAATGCTTAAGAACATCAATACTTTTAAATATATATTATAGATATATATTCCATATACATAGATTCAATATGGACTTTACCATTATTTGATTCGCCTCTACACAGTCCTTTCTCTGGCACATTGCACATAACCTCAGGAATCATATTCATAGAGAAGTCAGTTTAATAGTTGGTCAAGGACGAGTTAAACTCTGCAGCTTATAGTCCTATTGTAACACCTGTAACTTAACTAGAAGTTATAGATCAGGGCTCTTCAGCCTGGTTTAAACCTGCAAGCAAGTAGATAACCACAACCACCATCTTGATTGTGTGTTATCTGCAAAACAGTATGTAATATATGTATGTAGGAAGTGCAGGTAACTGGAACACAACCTTTGTGGTGTTGGTCTGGAACTTTAATCAACAATCCCACAGCTGCAGCTAGAGATGCTTTAAATTATTGGCAACCATATAGTATCGGTTACTGTTTATTAATACTCTAGTGTAAAATCTGAGATTTCTCGTTTTGGTTAATAACTTGACACTAAAAGACAACACAAGAATTAAATAAATAATACCCTTATTAATCTGGCAGTATTTCAAAATATCTAGCAAAGCCACTTTGCTTTAACAAGAGCAAACCACCAACCAAATCAAGCATGTAAACATACATTAGAGCTTTAAAAGACCATTCAAGAGACAGCACAAGAGCTCAACAGATGACCAAGGTAGCCTGAAAAATGTGCTCCATTCGGTTGTGCCAAGCAGGAACGCCGGTTAAACGGAATGCAGGTACACATGAGGTGGCAGGTATGACAGAGAATCTCTCTCTGCTGTTAATCAAACAGCTTCAGGTGGTAAAGATGTTCTGATAAAGTGTCATGTCTTCTTTTGACAGCTTCTAGGTGTTTATAAGACACCCTTTCCACTTGGATTCAAACATGGTAAGCCATGTGGCATGTTTTCATTGGTCTGTATAATTTACAATGCTTTTGGTACGCATGGTATTTTGTTAATTTGCTGCACAGGACTGTCAACACAGATCAGCACACATAAGTAATATATGTTGCTTTATATGCTCAACTCAAATGGAGAGAAAACAACACCAAACTGGCCAGTGAGGTTTTGAGGCGCACCCAGTGGTCACACCGCTGGATAAACAGGTATCCAATACCATTTGCACAGCATCAGCAAATATTTATTCTTTGTGTTTTCCTTACTGTGCGTGAAAGCATCCCTAGCTGCAGCACAGTCACAAGTGCAAAACATAAGGCATACTGTAAAACTCTTACATACTTTGTAAATTCAGGTCCAGACCTCAACAGTCAAAGTAAAGGCAGTTTTTAGAATAAATACCCACTGTGATCCCCTTGCTGCCTAGTTTGCTACATCCTACTGAGGTAGACAGATGCATACTGCAGTAGTCACCTAGCCAATCTTCTACTCCCTGATGAGGCAATATTTATCTACACTAAACAAGCAGCAACCTTTTGTAGTGCACATTAGCCTAAAATAATAATAGTACATACTTCTTGGATGGTGCAGCTCTGTAATACTTCAGCCCATATTTCTACACAATATATTTGCCATATTGTGCACAGCGATTCTTTTGTAGGCTTAACAAGGGTCTTATGAAAATAAGTTTAATAGAGCTGGAAAGGCTGTAAAAAAATGCCAGACTCTAGCACACATCCATGCTTCAAAACAGGATTGGTCACCATTCATGTTGCCTTACTGGCTGTAACACTTGTTAATTTTCTCTTCAGCCGACACAAATCTGAAACACTAACTGCAGTTATGATGTTTCTCTGTTGTTGTATTTCAAGGGATAACCAACAGCAGTTTCGAGGCACTCCACCAGGGAGCCTGCTGACAGGAAGTCCAGCTCCACCTCAATATATTTTATGTAAATGTCAAGACGTTGAGATGAGTGTTCATCTCCCTCACCACCCTGACTTGTGACAGCAGTGCGGCAGTTCTCCTGCAGTAAACGCGTCACAGCAGAAGGTTCACCATGGACATAGTGTTTGCCAGAACCCTGAAAGTGATGGAGGAGACACTGCTGTATGGTCCTATCCTCAGCTATGCCTAGGAAGCAGTAAGTGACTTTGACCCCAGTCCTGTCACCTTTCCAGGAAACTTCTCCATCAGCCTGTGCCCCATTCTCTGACTCGCACTGAGGTAAGTTATGGTCTTCACTATCACCTTGAGGAGAGGTCTGAGTGGTGTCTTTAGAGGACAATGATGCGTCATAGCCAATAGCATAGAGCCCGTACGCCTTGGGGATGTCCCCAGGAAGGAGGTAGTGGGATGTGCCTTTGCTGTCCCCTGGTGCCCTGGACTGGGATACAAGGATCCAATCCACTTCCATGTGCAGCTCCAGGCAGCGCGCTTCGCTGATGGTAATGTCCAGGAATTTGTAGTAGACATTCTTCCAGTTCATCTTCTGGACTTTGGTCATGATGATGCGGCCCTCTGGTTTTTCTGGGTTAAAGTACTCACGCAGCCTCTTACCCAGAGGCACCTGTGAGCTGATTTCAGCATAGTGGTAACGCACATCCTCACGCCAGCGTGTGTTGTAGCCCACACCAAATATGGCCAGTTTGTTGGAGAGGTGCAGCCGTGAGAACTCAGTCCATGTCTGGAAGTGCTCCCATTTCAGTTGCACTGACTCAAGGATACGCATCACAGTCTGCATCATGTCCATTTTTCTGCAAAAAACCCCAAAAGCATAATATTGACAAAGCTCTACATATATTTTTCCATGTTAGAAAGTGTATACAAGCAGTGACCTTTAAAACAAAACAAGTTAGTGGCCCGTTGTATAAAATAACTTTTGTTATGTGTGCCTTATGAGTTTTCATTTTTCTTAGGTAAGGCACCACATCCCTATAAGAGCTCAGAGTTGAATGCATGACAGCCCCAGATAATATTTGAGCCAACATCTCTGCAGATAATAACACCAGCTGGTGTGAAAAAATAAAATACAAAAAAAATTTGGTTTGGCGACTCCCAGTGGTAGTGTCAAAAAAGACACTCTTGCAGACATCTTTACACACAGATACCAGTTTGAGAATTACCAAAATGCAACTCATTTCCATTGAACATCTTTAAGCTAACACCATTTCTTTCAGTGCGTGTTTATGCATCCAGATCATTCATTTCAACATACTTTTAGAAAGGGAATCCTGGTTTGTTTCAACTGAGAGACTGAGAATTGTTGTGGGTGAAGATTGGTGGATAGGATTTTATCTGAGTAAATCCCATTCGAATCACTGACAGTCAAAGTGCAGTGCTGACTGTGAATTTGCAGTGATTAGGCAAATTCACAGCCTGCAACACAAAGCTTTGTATCAAACATTAATTTCACAAAGTGAAGTCTGCTTTTGTTCCCGTTGACTTACTGGGTTTGTTCTGACAGCTCTGCTTGAATCTGCAGAGCTCTGTTTTTAGGCACCTGGATTTCTTCTAGAGAGAAAACACAAACACATATCAGCTCAAACCAATTGTTTCTGAATCTTTAATTTGGCTATTTGTCGTCTGTTGGCTAAAACACTCACCAGTCTCCATGTCTCCCTCCTGGAAAGCTGAGTCCAGCACCTGGTTGCACCAGTCCTCCTGGGAGAAGTCTTCCAGGGTGCTGCCATCAGACTCCATCTCCTGATACAGCCCACTGCTGTTGATCAGAACTGGGGCACAGCTCTGGGAGTCCCAGCCTCCCTGACCGAACACCTTCTCCAGCTGCTCAATAGTGTAGCTGCTCTTCCTTTTGCCGATGCCATGCTCCTTCACACGGCTGTAGCAGCGCCGCAGCGTCTGCATGTGAAAGGAGGACAAAGAAAGGATTTACCCAGCTGTTGTTTCATTAACTGACTAATTTGCTTGGATAGTTGGACAGCATGACACACAGAATGTGTCACATGGAGAAGGTATATCACTTTACACTCTGAGAGCAAGGTAAGAGGGGTCACTGACAGCAAGTCTAATGAAAAGAAGAGGAGCTGCATCTGCATCTTTATGTTTGAAGTAACCGGTCTGCTCCATTGATTCAGTATAGGCTCAGAGACCGACCCTATTAGACTGAGTGAGTATTGGCAAGGCATCACAATCTATACTTAAACAGAGTGCTACTGTTATGTTAGTCATGCTATTGTCGTTTCTCAGCACTTTCTAAGCATGCTCAAAACAATCAAATGTGAAGACAGTGATACATTTTTATTGTGAAAACAGATTTTTTTCCAATTCACTCCCTGGATAACTTTCAGTAATAATAACTGGGAGTTGTTCACAAACATTATATGTAATGTCAAACTTTATTGTTTGGTTGAGAAAACCTAGTTAAGAAAAAAGAAAGAGTTGCTACAAAAAAGTAAGGACCAATTTTAAGGTCCTTAAGGTGCGTTAAATACTCTGACCAAAATAATGTGAGATAACCTGATTTCATTTTAATGTTGGTAAAACAAACACAATTAAAAAAATCTCATAGAGCCCATCCAAACAACATATTGCTAATAAAACGATCATATAAATAAGACTGTGCATGCACAGTCACATACATAGCACAATAAATATAACAAGCTAAAAATTACATACCTTAGGTGCAAGAGGTTTGCATTTGAGGAGTCAAGCAAAATGTATTATTTATTATGCAAAACACCATAAATAATATCATAGACTACCATAAACTTAACAACCAAATGTATGTTAAAATTGCTAAAGGGTTTATCACTCAGAACTCCTGGAATGTACTTGTTTTCTCCTGTCAGAACGTCCTCCTTGAGGGCATTTCCTCAAAGAAACAAGTTGCTATGTGAGAATCATCTCCAAAATCTTTCAGGGCTTTCTAGTAAAGCCAGACGAAATAAATGATGAAAGCGATGGACGGGACTTGCCAGTTCTAACAGCTGCAGGCTGTATGATTTCTCACGAATGCGATTTTATTTGTTTCACCAGTACTTACACTATCCAAACAGACTAGTTCACATACAACAGAGGAGTGATACGTGGTCATGGTTTACCCGTTAACATCAAATTTCCAGAGCTCCTGAGAAGTTCTCAATAAAATTCTAACTCCTGCAACTTTTCAGCTGGTTTCAAGAAATGTTTTATCTCACTTTTCTCTCCTGAATTCTAATTCCTATGATTTCTTTAGGCCTTTCAATGTGTATGACATGTTTTTTTAAAAGTTAAATAAGCGATAATAAACTTTGCCTCCCAAATGGAAAAATGAGTCTGTGAACAGATAAATGAAAGAAGAGCTTTTTATTTTCTAGCTCTGCGCTTACATCATTCTAATATCATGATGCCCAAAAATCTCAGTTGAGAAACAAGAAAATATCAAAACGTGTTTTTGAATGGAGGAGGGCTGAGCAGTGCAGCACTTGCATTCATTAAAACTGCACAATATATAGTTCTTTGTAACGTTGCAATGTGTGTATGCACAATAGTCACATGGCAGCATGTGTTGTCAGAGGCAAACATATCACTCAACATATCACACTACAACATCTTTGCTGCCTGAAGGAAAGCTGACAGAACTAATTTCAGAGGCACTTGAGTGTGTGAGAGTGACTGACACACTCCGCATGCACAGCTAACCACCAATCACAATCATTCTAAATCTATTTACCAAAGCCGCCCTCACCCCTGCTAATGTAGTTGCAAACCACAGCTTGGAAAAAATAGTGATGAGCAAGAAAAAACATCCTGAATGAAGGTTTGGTTTAAAAAAGAAGAGCAAAGTTAATTGTTGTAATTTCAGTTAGAAGAAGGATGATGATGATGACCAAGAACACGTACTCTCTAAATAGCACCTGACTGATAACAACAACAGGCAACACAACTAGTTTGTTTGACCTTTTAGTTGGCACCATAAATCTCTGCATGATGTGGGCAGAGACAGATCTGAAAGCTGTCCAAAACAAACAAAATATTTTGGATGCCTTTGCCAGTGTTACACTATATGAGAAAGGTACCAGCACTACTAATATCAAAGCAGGTTAGATAATTAATTTCAGTATTGTTTATCAGTATCACAAGGGTGTCATGATGAGTCAACAAATGTAATAAACTACATACTATCTTCTCAAAAATCACTGTATTAAAATAGTGACAGTGCTCACCTGCTTTTGTGTTTGATTCACTGAAACCGACTGTATAGCATTTAAGTTCAGCAAAGAATTATTTGTGCTACAAACAAGTTTTCAGAGTATAAGGTCACCTCTTTGTTATTATTAGTTTTACTTTCAATGCGGATGCACTTCTGTACAAAATGACACCGATAATAAGTAGGATTAATACTTTCCAAATACAGCTATTCAGGTCAACTGGAAAACAATCACTTCTTTTCTCTTGTAATACATATTGCAGAAAAATTGCAGGGGAAAAAAATGCAATGCCATTACCTTTTTTCATGCAGCACTCATTCTAATTACTATTTATCACAGCATTTCAGTGCTGTTTCTTAGATCTGTATCAGCTAGTAACACCAGTAGTAACATGCAAAACATAAACAGTGTGTTACACATGTTAGATAAGACGATGTTGTCTAAGAGCAATTCAAAGGCTCTATCCAACACTAAGAGCCTCATGTTAACTTACAGCAGCGTGAGTTTAAAAAGGGCAGCACAGAAACACATTTGGGGAAAAGAGGGCAAGTGTATTAAATTTGTACTCAGAATAGAGATTTATGTGGAATTTTTTCATCAATTAGCAAAATTACTTTGAGGTATTATGTGTTAACTGGAGGACTGATGTGAAATATGATGAAAAACCGAACTCCTGCTTGACATAGCGATTATTTTCTAATTTCTCACTTTTGAGAACCACAAAGATCTTAAATATTGACAAACTTGTCATTTAAAATGTTAAGGATGCTAAAGAGGACAATATCTTGGGTATGTTGACAGCCAACACAATGGCGTCTTTTGTATAGATATGTCACACTAATGTAATGTATTGACAGAACCAATGACTGTCCTTTTTGATGACAAGTGTCAAACAATTAACTATTAGCTACTTAATCTGTCTCATAGGAGGTGACTGATTAAATAAATGAAGGACCAAAAGCTTTAAGTAAGGGTTTAGTTCACCATAGTGGAGCGAATAATGTGTTAGGATAAGTATAAAGTAGAATGTAAATTGACAATTATTTGGTGTTTATCATAAACTGCACCAAACAACATTAACAACAAAAAAACAGTTTTATTGATTGAGAACTTATGTCATAATTATTGCAACCACCGGCCTCATCTTAAATGTATATTTAGCCACTGAAATACAACAATAATAAAATAAGGAGGATAAACTTAGCAGTGGGATTACTGCATCACTGCTTGGGAAGTACAGTGTGCCACCAAACCTGTGAGTGTAAGCAGGCTGACACTTTTCTTACATGGTGGGCTGTTAGCTAAAGCTCTTAGTGTGCTGCAGCTACATGTAACATATTCACATATGACTGGGCTACTGTCAGTGAACCTCTCCTAATCCTACATGTGTATTTAACTTAAAACTGCAATCCTCTTCCACTGTATGACAGTTATAAGCAACTCCAGCTCAGTCTCACAGCTACAGGTACAGGTACAGGTGCTTGTGTTGGAGGGTGAACACGTAACGTTACGGCCACTGTCATGTCCTCTTAACCTTATTTACCTTCATCCTCTCCCTGCACTGGGATGGGGTCCTCTCATACCCCAGCTCTGACAGGGCTCTGGACACTCGCTCGTACATGGCAGGCCCCGGGGCCTTACCGGAGAAGACTGTGCCTGCAACCTCCAGCTGCTGCATCCTCGCCTCGGTCAGCCTCTCGTTGCCCCAGACCGCGATAAGGGCGTTTGTCTCGGACGGGGTCCACGACATCCCTCGGCAAGCCGTGAAGCTGTTGGAGGAGGATGAGGCCGCCGTCCGGCCCGCGGCCCCCGAGCCCACGTTCAATGGCGAGAAGCGGTTAGGTGTCGAGGGATTGGAGTGGTATTGATTACTGTCATTCAAATCCTCCGACTCAGGGGATGGCACCTCGGTTTTCGGTATTTTTAACGGCGTTGATATCTCTGGAGAATGCTCCGCGTTACTGGACGCCGCCATGTTGCCTCTGTTGCTAAGGGGAGGGGGAGGGAAGTTGACGTGCCGGTCTTGAGGCTGGAAGGCATGGGGAAAAATACGGTGTGGATCCGACAGGAGCTGCACATATGGATCCAAAAAAGTAGTTTGACTGGTGGGCAAACAAGAAAACAAAACAAACAAGAACACAGCTGCCTCTCGATCAAGTTATTTTCCCTTACACATGTCTGTGAGACAGAGACGTAGTTATGAATGTGAGACAGTCTCTAATAATTCTTAGTCTTCCGGATTCCTTTTTTTTTGGACATTTAGTCCCGCCACAGAACAGTCTCTGTTACTACTTCTGAGGTACCACCAACTTTATTCCAGTTTTTACTCGTTTTATGCTAACTACTTAACATTTTACACAGGTGAATATAGGCTATTGCTTCTCATTTTCAATCATTTAATCGTTCTCTGACACTAGGTAGCCCTCTAACTGTCAGTTAGCTGCATGCAAACCACAGGACTACCATACATTATGATGCACTGTCAAGCAGGTCTAATTAGTAAAGTGTATATTTCAGATTGGCAAAGAAAAACTTGAGGGAGTAAAGTGCAATAGTAAAATGCGTAATTTATAATATTATAAATAAATTGTTTTGGCATTATAACAACATTTACTATTTTACATCAAGTACATTTTGACCATAATACTTTTGTACTTAAATAACAATTTGAATTCAGTACTTTTAAGATGTACTGGTGAATGGTATTTCCACTTTTACTTACTAAAGGGTCTGAATAGCTACTTCTTCCACCACTTATATTATCAGTAGTTCAGTTAAATTCAAGTATCCCAGTAGGTAATGACAGCTGCTCCACACACTCTCAAAACAGATGTGTTAAAAATAACACATCATGTGTCAGTTTTTTAACACATCTGTGTGTCTAGTTAAGGAAAACACACTTTGTGTGGATTTCAACACGATCGGTGTGTAAGCACATTCAGCACATATTGTGTGTTAATATTTCAACACATAAATGTCCTAAAATATCACAGATGTGTCATTTATACTCATTTATATTTTCACATTATACACACGGTCATTAATATTTATACATTCATCATTTATACACATTTATTTTGTCTATGCTACAGAAATGATCACAAAATAAGCAATTGTATGGAATTTAAGTGGTATATTTATTTAATATATTTCAGTTAATCAGTTTGGTTTAACCTAGATCAATTTCACATTTAAAGTACGTGGGTCAGTGTCACATGTAATGACAACTTAAAAGAAACAAACAATGGACAATGAACAAATATGGACAAATATGCACCAACATGTAATTGCCCACTGCAGAGGACATCAGGCTACAGTGTCATAAATCTACAGAAACATAATACACGTGGTAACATTTTACTTACTACAACTGGCTCTCAGGGAACGCACTAAGTAAAGGGCAATCAATTTGTTATCAATTTGTATCTTGTATTTACATACAGATTGTCATCAGTGAAAGATAGAATGTCTAGAGGCCTGACGTCTGCCAGACCAGTAACACTGATCATTTCATATTCTGTATTCCTTTTCACTACATATGAATACAGATGATCATCAAAATACTTCACAGTTCAAATTTGGAAAAAAATCAGAACCTCTTCGTTTTCACAATTGGGAATCATGTGTATAATCTCTCCAAAGAGACTCTCTCCTCTAGAGTCAGAGTTTAAAGCAATTTCACACCCGGTTTTATATGTTTGACCAAGAACACAGACAGAGTGAGCCACATGAATTGTGCTGCAAGTGCCAACATCATAACCTAGCCCTTTAAAACTTTCAATGATCAGATCACTCTTTTCCAAAGATCACATTATAACTGCAAAGGCATTTGGAACAGTCATTTTTTTGGTTTAGTGGATCACTAAAATTCGAGTTAGACATGCTTTGGATTTGATGCTTGTAAGCCAATGTCTTTGAAGTATTTATAAAATTACACACTACATGGGCATGCTTTTTCAGAGGACCATGTTTACTCTCATATCTCATACACCATAGTTTTAAAAGTGGGCCAAACATCATCATCATACGCCAATAGTGAGTCATAAAATGATGTTTTGGGATGAGTGGCCTGTCTGGATAAAGACTCTTGAAGAGATTATGATGATCTATAGCCAACTGCTTTAGAAAGACAGCTAGTCCCTAAGTGACAACTGGGGCAAATATTATACTACATATTTCTCTCAGGAGGAGGAAGAATTTCCATTGCTGATCATGTTCACGAATAAAATCTCCTATTAGGAAGGGTAAAAATAGTAAGAGGCACCTTATCTGATTTGCTGTTTGTCATATGGGATTCAGAGACGTTCTCAAGTTAAGAATGACAGTAGATTTGTTTTTCTCATTTGCAAAACCATAATCAGCGCTTACCAGTCTGTCATTTAACTGTTCTTAAGTGAAAAGCTTTTCATCATAAATAAAATGTTGCAACAGCAATTTCACTTCAACTAGAGCCACACCTTCTAATATGTCATGCATAATATCTACACAAACATTTTAGTGACATGAAAGTAATTTAGGGAGTTTAAACATGAATCCTTCTTTATATCAGTTAAACTGGGATTGTTAAGCACAACCTGGTCCTTGTAGTTTACTCGATAACGAAACTCTTAGTGATCATCATCTAACACACAATGGGCAGCTTGCTTGTCAGTAAGACAGAAATGACAAAATTTGTTAGCTGAAAAACTTTCTTAAAAAGCCACCAAGTGAATGGCAAACTAGATTATCAGCAGTCAACAAACAGACCGTACCATATAGAACCGAACTCTGACCCTCAATTTGAACTTCCATCCCCTCAGTTTCTAGTAATTGAATGTCATCCAATAAAGGCTCTAATATTTTGCCAAATCAATATACCTCTCAGTCTATAGAATTAAGCAGTAGGCAAAGGTGGATGTTTGCAAGAGGAGTTGAATTCCACAGGCAAATTTCTTAAACAAAAATAAACAGGGCCCATTTTGTCAACTTTAGTTTTTGAACCTAAATATAATTCATGATGAAAAAATTGTGTGACGTCACAATAGTCATACATTTTGCCATCAACACTTAGGTTAGATTGCTTGTAGAGACGCTGCATCTTTTCACTTACAAAGAGAAACTTAATGGTGTCAATAATAGAGATATATTGGCAAGTGTCTGCAGCCAGAACTTGAGACAATTTCCCTGCCTTCTCACTGTCTGGCCTCTGTAACCTAAGAAAAATTCAGTAGGCCTGACAAGGGAGTGCTTTTCAGAAAAATATTTGCTCATTTTGTAGGGAGTATCCACCTCTGAAAACCTCTGCATTCTCAAAATCCTACATCAAAGACTGGACAGCAGCATCATCATTTGATATAGAGTAACTATTAAGCACAGCTATTGTTTTCTCCTTTAAACAATCCAATGTCTTGTCCAGTAGCTCTTTGGTGCATGTAATATATATTAATAATAATATTATGATAACTATCCAACTGGATTATCAAACATTACGTCTTTTTCAATATGCGTTCTTCTCAAGTTTGGACTTTTTATCAACATCTTTTAGGATGGGATTCACAGATTAAAGGTGTGAACAATAATAGATTTCATACCAGCCTAATATCCAAGATGAAGGATAGGGCAGATTTCACACTACACAGGGCTTAAAGTAAAAAAATAATCCTGAGCCTGAACTTTTTTCTGGGGAGTGGGGGTGCAGTGGATCTCACGCATACACACTATAGGCAATTTGGCAAACAACTTTTTGGCATTGTGCTTGGCAGGGTACAAGATGACCTACAGTTTAAATGTGAATTTTAGAAAGTAAAGGTAATAATGTTACATGTGAAACTTAGTCAGGCTAATTAATTTGAATTCTTCATTTAAAAACCTTTTATTTCAGTAAAGGGCAATTTATACAAAAAATGTACAAACAGTTACAGAGCAACAGTGAACTGTAGACAGTATTGTAATTTTAAATTGTTCAAGACAAACAATGGCAAATTAGGTTATAGAAAATACTGAACAGAAAATAAAAAAATGCAATTTAAAACACTAAACTACAAGTCAGTTCAATTGACAACAACAACAACAAAAAGGTTAAAGTAAAGTGCTCCAAAGACTGATTGAACTGAATAGGAAATAAATAGAAAACAGGAAATAAATACAGTTTACTTTAGAAACTGAGAACTGCTAAACTGAAGCTTCAAGTGCAATCATCACAGTTCAATGACACCTTTTTTTCTGTTCTATTTCTTCTTTCTTTTTTGGTTTAGCTTTGACACTTCTCCTCACCTTTTTAACATATTTGCAGAGGCAGTTTCTGAGAGTGGTGCAGAGGTGGTAGGGGAGACTTTAGCTAGGCCGTAAAAGAGAGAAGAGAACTTGGGTGGACCAGAGGGAGGTGGCTGGTCCAGAGTGAGGAGGTCTGGCTCTTTCAGAGGAAGGAGGTCTGGCTGGTCCAGAGGAAGGAGGTCTGGCTGGTCCAGAGTGAGGAGGTCTGGCTGGTCCAGAGGAAGGAGGTCTGGCTTGTCCAGAGTGAGGAGGCCAGTCCGGAGGGAGAAGATCTGGCCTGTCCAGAATGAGGAGGTCTGGCTGGTGGTTATGAATTTTCATGCTTTTGAACTCAAATTTTTATATGTACACAACTTTAGTGTTTACAGTATAGCCTGTGTGTGTATGTATATAGTATAATGTATTTGTACACTACCTTGATTCTGCACCATCTTGTTCGTTTGCTGCTGTGACATTGTGGGATCGATATAGTCTTATCCTATATTAAGATACCTCTGAACAAGTTGATCATGACCTTTATTCTTTCGAACTCTGTGAAGAGCACAGTGATCCGTGCCTTTCGGTTCTGGTTAACCTTTGTTCTCATTAAGGATGCTGTGGCCTGCTTTTGTTGAAGGACTTCTATTCTACCCTTTTCCTCAACTGTGAGCTTATTTTTCTCCAGCACTTGGTAAAGAAGCCTTCTGTAGCACACATACACAAGCACACTTAAGTATGTATAATATACATACATATACACACACGTATCACTGAGCACATTGTTTCAAGCTTAACCTCTCTAGAATATGGATTAAAAAGCAGCACAATATTACATACAGCGCTATGGCCCACAAACACTGCACTTGCTACAGATGAACAGAAGCAGTTCATTCAAATACATATCATGAATTTAATAAATCATGATTTTAATTACTTGTATTTATGTTCTTCGTTCCAATCTAGCACATGATAGAAGTGCACCACCAGTACATCATCCAGTCTGTTGCACACCTCCAGCATTTGAATAAATCTGTTGCTAACTGTTCTTATTAAGGTCCTGGGCTGGAGATGCAGCAGACTATAGATCAGAGCATAAGTCCTCTACTTCTGACTTGAACGGGCTCAACATGGCCTTGGCAGAATTTGCCACCATATGCACAGTGTCTCCAGAAATGTCAAGGAGGGTTTTCCTTCCTCGCTTGTGCCTCAAGTCCACCCTTTTCCCCTCTAATGACAGCACAATTGTCCAATAGAATACTGGTTACTTGTTTCCACTCAAGATCATAGCACTGCAGAACATCTTTAAGTCCATCATAAGTGCTGAAGCATTGCTAACGTTTTCTTTCCTGCTTGCAAGATGTTGTGTTATTACTCTAGCTGCATCATCAAAAAGCGTACCATTACATTCAGTATTTTTTCCATGGTAAAGATTTGTGGTGTTACCTTTCGTTGTTGCAACGACAGTCAGGCATGCCTTACAGAGCACATTGGACTGACTCTCGTTGTCTTTTCTAAATCCAAAGTAGTTCCACACCACTTAAGTACCACCTATTTTTGGAACGAGGTCGGTTTGGGTGGTGGGCTGAGTCACGTCACAATTACGTAGGTCTTCAACTCCATCCATTTTGTGTTCATTTTACTGAGTTTTCCTTCCAATTACTGTTATTTTGGCAACACCGCAGTCCCTCAGAACCTTACAACTCAACTATTTGATTCTGCGTGACCAAAAGGCGCTTTGTCAAAGGATATGGGAGAAGCCTTGGAGTGCTTGTTTACAACTCTGACACATGTAACGTGAACGTAATTTAGAAATTAAATCGCATGTAGGGGTGAATTGACATTCAACACAATCGTTCTCAAACGATTTATCGTGCAGGCCTAATGTGTACCCATAGTTACGGTTACTAACGTAGGATTAGACAGTAGCAGTTTGAGGGAGGGGCCTGGCAAGTTCTTTTTTTTGCGGGTTTTTTTTTTTTTCTGAATCATAGTCAAACGGCGGAGATCCGGCACGGCTGCCCTGCACTACATCTGCTCCAACCTTTGACCTCTGAGTAGATCACAAAAACAAAAGGCACACATTACGGTCGGATCCACAGATACCCACAAAGTATGACAGTTATTCTGCGCCACTTATGTCACAACATGGTGACTTGTTCATGCATGAAAGATAGCTTACCATCATTCTCCTCATCAGGGGGAAGGACACTGGGGTCGTTTTCGAGTGCCGCCACTTTCAGTAATTTTGGAACAATATGTCCTTCCCATTTCCGAAGGAAGAGGTCTTCCTTTCCCAGATTCATTCTAGAAAACTCGGCATCCAGCTGAAAAGTAGCAAATACAGCCTAGATAAAAAAGTAATTAGTATAACATGAAAGGATTATTCCACCATTAAGTGCCATGCTATTATTGCCTTTGAACAAGAGCATATTTCTGACCCATATTCTTTGTACAGGAATTTTTTCGCTTTAACATTCTTGGCCATCTGTAAGTCATCTTATTGTACTTACAAATCCTTCATTCTTGTCGTCAATCTTGATCTTCAGTGACGGGAAGACTGCCTTTATGCTTTAAGCAAGCATGACTTTGTCAGCATTTGAAGGGTAACTGAAAGTGACACCCAGCCCCACCCAAAAAAAAACTTTACAAGACTTGCATTATTAGTGGCACAATATATTGCATACAGTGGAAGCCCTGAACCATTTCATATGAATTAAGGAATTAAATTGTCACCAATGATTTTACTGATTTTGATAAAACATGTTTACGATCACTGTTGACATCACTGTTGACAAACAATCCCTTTCGCTCCACCAGGTTGCTGACACCGATCCTCACCAGTAGTTTTCTGGATGTCACAGAGAGTGTTCCTGAGTTTACATACTTGGCCAGGACATTTGGGGCTTTTCTCCCGATGAGCACAGACAGACTTTGTCCATGATCAGTCTGAAGGCAGAAGATACTCCATCACATACACAATTATCATATTCTCACATCCTTGCTACCCCCCATTCAAAAAAGCACCAAGTGCATTACAAACCTAGTGCTCTGGCACCCTCTACAGGTGGGAGTTAGTGAAGGGGCCTGCACATGATCGGCAAAATCTGTGCTTACCGCCGGGTTGGGGGCTTAGTCTATCATCTAATATGGCCCAGAGCTCGCCACAGAGGTCACCAGTAACTAGGTCAAAGTTCAAACAATATGAATTCTGAGCTCTGTGGTCAGAGGCGAGAAACTGAGCAGATTGCCACGCCAATGGTACCTTGTCAGGCACCATGTCAGGCGCTGCCACCTTTTCTATAGACAAACAATGGGGCAATGAGAGCAAAGTGATTTTACAGCTGATCATGTGTAGGGGCTGTGAGTGAGTGAGTGAGTAACCCTTACCCTAGCTCTAGACCACAGTTTGCCCGCTGTGCTGTGACAAAATAACATTAGGTCAAGACATCTCACCATGGTATCAAGTTGAGATGGAGCCATGGTATCCAGTTGAGCTGCACTGGCACGCTGCTGCTCAGCCTTCATAGGAAAATGTCACAGTTTGAACAAGAGCAATGTTAAATGAGAAGAGTATTTCTTGTCAACCAGACACACATTTGGCCTTCGGCCTCGTACCTACAACCAAATCACAGCACTGCTGATAACCCATGATATGGCACTCCCGCTCATGTTTTATTGCTTAAGTGAGTGACCCTAAAGCTTGGATTATAATTTGCGTCTCAACTCTAATGGCTTGTGTCTCATGGCTCAAGCCCCATTTAAAGTGAATTGGACTTGCAAGCTCTAGCCAGCTTTAGAACTGTGCTGTGGTAAAAAGAACATCAGTTCATCCGGTTGCAGACATGCAAACACCAAAGGCATGAAAAAGGTGACAAAAAAACAAAAAACATTGTAGGGGGTCTGGGGGGATCTTCCCCCGTAGAATTTTTTTGATTTTAACACATAAATCAAGGAAAACTCTGGAGAGTACAATAAGGCAAAATACACAATTAGATTAAGTACTTACAGCTCATCAAGGACAAGGGCTGGTGTGGCTGGATGGACCTGATATCTGGGATCAAACTGCGTATTACAATCTGTGTCTGCCAAGAGTCATCTGAGCTCTTCAAATGGACCTATCAAGAGTTTTTTTTTCTTTAAATATACTACAAACAAAACAGCAGATGCAGCAGACTGAATTCAACACATCAATATGTCAAAAGCGTCTACGCTGCAGTTCTTTGTCCTTGTGTAATTTTTCCTGTTCATCCCAGAAGCTGCAGAAGTGTTTTTCACGGTCAACCGGTCACCACTCCTGTGACTTGTCCAAAACAGGTCCAAAACGGGAGCACACAGCCCGAACCTCAGGCCTATGCGCTTGCATATTAGTCCACCACGTAGTAATATTCAGAAATTACATCTGCGTGTGGATGGTGGATATACATGGATATATATATTTCAGACTAGTAGCTCATGTTGTACTGATGTGGGATGGAGCTAGCTTCCAGCGAGCAAGGTGTAGGAAACAGCTTATGAGGTCACAAAGAAGACGGCGGCGGTGGGCAACCCCACTCCCCCCTCGTAAAAACTCATTGGATCTATACCATTCACGTAAATGGCCTATTTTGAGTTCAAAACGGCGAATTGCAATGCAATTCAGTCGCCAAAAAGCGACTATGTTATGAATTGTAAAAATCTATAGTTGTGACACTAATTAGTAAATGTATTGGCCATCACTATATTACTGTCCACTGTTGTTTGCATGAGAAATTCGGGCCTTTGTCTTATTTGTATCAAACAATGCCAATTGATGAAAAAAGACAACAAAAATGTGTGCACTATGTGGATTTCCTTGTGTATCTCTCTGTATGTGTGTGTGTGTGATGGACTTTTAATACTGAGTATCAAAAGCAGCACTTTTCCAACTATTTTATACAAAACCTAGATCATTACTGAAATTACATTGCAGTACATGCGTGAAATATTCTACAAAGTCTGAACATTGGTGTTTACTGAATCTCTTAGTCGTCAAAAAGTCATCACTGGGCAGCAGTGAATAAGACCTTTATTGGATTTTTAGTGTATAATTGGTCATTTGATGGCCTGATTGATGGATTGTGTCATTGTTTCCTTCATCTTCTCCATGCCTGTGTTTGATAGGCTTCCCTCAGGGACTGCAAGTCATTTCAGCCTGCTCTGCCATCTGTCCTGTGTTTGGCTGTGTGTGTATGTGTGGTCAGTGAGGTCCTGACCTGTCCAAACAGACAGTCAGATTCTTTTTAGCTGTTCAGTAAAGGTTAAAGACAGGAAACACTGAACAGTCTAACCTTTACATGTCAAAACTAAAAATGCTAATAAGTTGTCATGTGTGCCGCCAAGAAGAGATGAAATGTATCTGAAATATGTTTACTTATGACTTACTGCATCAGGTTTGGATAAACTTTCTTAAAGTGCGGCATGTTTTGTGATTTAAAACTATTTTTTGTACACAACTATATCCTGTATTTATCCGTTGGTCTACAGTTGACTGAAAAAATATTAACACCAAAAAAGGAAACAAAGGGGCCGCCGTTTAGCTCAATCGGTAGTGCGGCAGGCTCAGTCCTCCATGCAGCGGTCGCGAGCTCGACTCCGGCTCCGACCCTATGCTGTATGTCACTCCCCCCTCTCTTCCTCCCATTTCCTGTCTACTCTTCAGCTGTCCTATAGAATAAAGGCATGAAAAGCCCGAAAATAAAATTAACAAAAAAAAAAAAAAGGAAACAAAGGATGTGTACTACTCATGTATTGTGATTTTGTCAAAGCCTGATATATCCTGTTTAAGCTCCACTGTTAA
>JAQNCA010000006.1:841979-864583 GCA_029783725.1 Acanthurus tractus
ACACGATCCTCCAATTCTCCCAGGAGTCCATCGTGTATCCGGCTGCAAACGTTCCGGCAGGGCAGGAGGGCTCTCCTCTACCCAGTTTCTTTGTAGAGAAAATTTGATCAATTGCATTGAGAGACCAGCTGATCAGATCCATGATTTTAGAATGTGTTTAAAATATAACACACGGCAAACAAGTATAACAGTTACAACAAATGAGGCTAAACTTCCCTTGATTTAACAAGTTCTCTGCAGTATCTGGTTTACAGCTTCATATTTTTTAGAGGATAAAAAACATTGGCCTTACCTGATAGCTACACATCACGCTAGTTTGCCCTGCACTCTTATAAAATGGACTACATTTATAAATGCTTTGATCCATAGTACTAATATATCTTGCAAAGTGCTACGCAAAGTGTTGCTATGCAAAGTGTTGTTCAACCATCTGAACTAATATGAGGTTCATAGTCCTGTCTGAGGACACTTGGACATGTAGACAGGAGTAGCGGGGGATCAAACCACCAGCCCTGCAATCAGTGGATGACCTTCTCTATCTTATGAGCCACAGCTTAAAGGTTTAATATGTTTAGAGATCCAGGACTTGGCTCCTACTGTAACACTCAAACTTCCTGGCACCACTTTGTTGTATGTCGTTCATCTTTCTTGTCCCCAACTCTCTGTCAACTTTAAAAAAAAAAAAGACATACAGTGCAGCATAAAATACTTCAAAAACTCAATAAAGGATTAAAAGGATTAACTGTTTTACAATAACTCAACAAACACAGTGTAAGCTAAAGGGTTTGATGTCTCTGTTTTCCTGCACATCACTTACATTTGAGAACACACAAACAAGGTGTTGACCAATTTGAGCCTCAACAGGAGTCTGCCAAAAATAAATGTTTATTTTAATATTATTTTGGTGCATTTGGATTTCTAATGAAGCCCTTTCTTATTGGAAAAAAACCCACAAACAGCTGGCTTTTTTTATTTTTGGCATATTTACAATCACCATTAATTCCCAGGTCAAATAATTCTGCAACAGTCAAAGGTATTTACCAGCTGCAGATTTGATTGACAGTAATGTACAAATGAAACCCAAGTGGGTAAGCTAATTTTGCCTAATACACTAACACACTTGAATTTGTCTTTTCACAACCAAAGATAGTTATAACATATTGTGCAAGATGCAACAACCACAAAACACAGAAGGAGAGCACAGCTGATTTGAGATAAAAAGGAGACAGGCTTCTGAAAGAGAGTCTGCAATAAACATTATATTCCAATTTGTTTCTGTTCAGCAGCTGGCATTCGGTTGGTGTTAAGTTTAAAAGGGAGACTAAAGAGTAAGACAATATGTAAATGTAAATGTACTTTATTTATACAGCCCTTTACAACAACCTTTCGGTGAACCAAAGTGCTTTACAACAATGAGAGACAATAAAAACAATAAAAGCAATAAAAATAGAAATAGAATCAAATAGAATAAAATAAAATAAATAACATACAATAAAACAAAGTTAATGTCATCATGCTACTGGGTTGTGAAAGCCATCCTAAATAGATAGGTTTTTAATCTAGATTTGAAGAGGCCCGGGTCAGAAACCAGACGTATTTCAGCGGGGAGCTTATTCCAGAGCCTGGGAGCAGCAACGGAGAAGGCTAGGTCACCCCAGTGTTTGTATTTTGACCTTGGCACTTCCAACAAGAGTTGGTTGGATGACCTCAAAGCTCTTCCAGGCTCACGAACAGTTAAAAGCTCAGATAAATAAGATGGTGCAAGGCCATTAAGAGCTCTAAAAACAAACATTAAAAGTTTAAAATCAATTCTGTGGTGGACGGGAAGCCAATGAAGGGAGTTAAGAACAGGAGTGATATGCTCTTGTCTGTTTTTGTTGGTTAAAAGATGGGCAGCAGCGTTTTGCACAAGTTGAAGGCGACTGAGAAAAGATTGGGAGACGCCGACATAAAGTGCATTGCAATCGTCTAATCTTGAGCTAATTAGCACATGGATGGCTTTCTCCAGGTTGTGATGGCTTAAAAACATTTTAACTTTGGCCAGGAGACGTAGCTGGAAAAAACTAGTCCTGACAATGTTATTAATTTGTTTGTCAAACTTCAGATGACTGTCGAAAACCACTCCTAGATTACTCACGGTTGGACTGAGCTTTGAAAACAAGGTGCCAAAGCCAGCCGTCACGGTATCCCCAAACACAATGCATTCAGTCTTACCATCATTTATAAATACATAACTCTGCTGCCTTCTAATGTCCCCTGTTTTTCAGTGTGCTTGTGTCATCATATTTTACACAACACAAAATGAAACAAAAGGCAAACTTTTCCACAACAGGAAAAGGGTCGCACACCAATTTTTATCAAGTCCGCCTGTGTTAAAAAAATTAACTTGAAATATGTGCAAGTTATTTTTGTCAACAGCTTGACATACTCATTGCAGAGGTCCACAGTAGCTCTGAGTCTCTTTTGTTATATGGCAAAGCCTTTTAACAAACACTAACTGAATGTGTTCACCTCCACTCTCAAATTTTCCACAGGACAGTTGTACAGGATTCTCCTACACGTCCTCAAACAAAAGAGCCCCCATGAGTCCCCCGTTGACTCTCCTGATGCTGAAACTCAAATGCCCGTCTCATCCAAGCCACCCCAATCAGCATTTAGCTCTTTAACTTCGTCCAGCTGGGCCCAGCCTTGCAACCCCCCAGTGGAATCCCCCTCCCTGAGCTAACCTCCCCCGAGCGACAAGGGGGCCCAGGTGCCGTCACTGAACTAGACGTCGAGGTAATTTGGCTCAACGCTCCCTAACACACACACCCTCCTCACATCAGGGCCAGGGAGGGACTCTGGACATTAAACACTGTCTCATTAGGTTTATTTGGATGAGACAGGAGACCTAATGA
Source organism: Acanthurus tractus (assembly GCA_029783725.1). Classification (NCBI taxonomy): domain Eukaryota; kingdom Metazoa; phylum Chordata; class Actinopteri; order Acanthuriformes; family Acanthuridae; genus Acanthurus; species Acanthurus tractus. Next base: position 844,877 of record JAQNCA010000006.1, read on the forward strand.
GAGGTGGTGTAATGACCAAAAACATCTGATCTCCACCCGCTCCAAACAAAACATTCAGGTAGGGCCCAGGGTCAGGGCCAAAGTCATGTCACGCCTCCCTGCCTCTCAAAGAATTAGGAGGGGGTGGGAGGGGACAGAGTGAGGGAATCCAAGTTCAAGCACTTGAGAAGAAGAATAGAGTGACAATGCAGCTTACTTGAGTGAAGAGCTGCCTTCTGTCCTTTAGATACATCAAAGCTAATCCATCCTTACTGTTTTGAAAGGGGTTAAATTAATGGACTGTGCTCCATGTCTGTGAGCCACCACATGATTTGAGCAACTTGAGTTTGTTTTAGTAAAATCCAAAAGAATCCACCTCCTTTTTTTCAAAAGCAGACATTTGTGATTCAAATTTTGTCTTTTTTTTAATACAGCAGTTTTATGTGATTTAAGTAAAGTAAATGACATTATAACCAGTGCAGCTTAAAGTTTGAAGGCCATTCAAAATGTTCAGCAGCTGAGCACCATTATCCAATTAAATCTTAATATCAGACAGCCTTAAATTAGGGACATTTCTCAGCTCATTAACATCTCATGAATGTTAAGTCAAGAAGCAAATAATTGGTTGGTGATTATATAGTTTGCAATGTCATCACAAATTGTATTCATACATCATATTCTAAATGTAGTGCTTTTTGATTTCCGTTGCCAGACAGCTCTTTGTTATATTTCATGCAGAGTTAACTTGGCAAACAGTCTTTCAGAAAAAGCTTTTAGCTGTGCACACTCTAAAGTCAGACACCCCCGGTGTCCCTGCCGTCAGCAATATTAACTGTGTTGGTTTGCAATTCCCCAAATGTCAGGCATCAGTGAAAAGACAAAGGGGACAGTTGACATAAACGAATGAAGGCCTGCTAATGGTCATCACTGTCTCTTGATCCAGAGCCCCCCCCCTAACTGAGGGTTATTTGTGGGGGTGCTGATTCATGATGAGTGGGAGGCTGGAAGGATGGACTCAGTGAGAGATGATTGTATTTCTTCATAGTGGGGTTGAGTGCTGACATCCCTCAACCACACCTCCACCTTATCCCCACTGGACCACAGGTGTAAGGCAGCTGAGCCTCTTGACCCACGGCCTGTCCACAGCTCAATACACCATTAGCCTCTGCAGCTGACCTGACCAGTCCACCAAGACACCTCACTGTCCACCACCACCCCAGAAGACACAGTAATTGGTGCCTTCTTAGTGAAAAGTCTGACAATGGAACTGTGTATCAATTGTTTAAGAGTTAATGTGTAGTGTATAATTATCTACGCAATCTAATCAAGTTACCTCAGGAAAAAAATATTACAAATAATTCAACTCTATACAAGTTATTTAGGTTTCAGATTTATTTTAACTAACTGCCAGCATAATCGAGTCTTTGCACATCAAGATATCTGAACATGTAAGTGAAATTTGTCAACATGTAAAGCACCTAATACTTCTGAGTATGAAATGTGCTATAAATGTATAAAGTTACAGTGCCTTATGTTCAAGCAAAGAATTCAAGTTTTCCACAGGACAACATTTGATTCAGAAATTGAAAATCAAGAGGCAGTCAAAATAGCAGCAAGAATTGAAGTGGTCAAATAAGCTGAAGTTTCAGTTTTAGTGCAAGTGCAAGCACTGAATAAAGTTGGTGTATCAGCTGAATTAAGACTGTTAAAAGGAGAGGAAGAGTCTGTCTCAGGTTCAGGCGATGAGTGTTTAAAAAATCTGGGTAACTGTCTTCAGACACCAACAGGGTGAAAGATTTTGAGATGGCAGTAAAGGTGTAAGTGATAAAATTAGTTTAAAAAGTAATTTTTACCAAAGTTGAATCTCCTACAAGGTTTAACAGCAAAAGCTGACAATTTTGGAAAATTCAGTGTATTACAGGCCCGTTTCAAATGTGAAAAAAGTATAGTTAAAAAAAAAAAATCTCAAAAGAGCATAAAACTTAAACTTTGATCACAGAATAACATGAAAGATATGAGAGAGCTGAACTGATTGAATAATTAAGTATAAAGGATGATAACTGGTTTAAAATTTCAGTAAAGCTAGTTAATAATAAATAAATAGACTATGCATTAATCATTTTTCTATAATTAGCATTATATTACAAGGGTCCATCCGGGAATCTTCCAAAGAAATTGTTAAGTAATTGTGGATGTTTAAAATACAGAACTACCAACTGTGTTTAAAACTGACACACTGAGTCAGAGCTGTGCATCAGACTGCTTCAAAAGAAATGAAGCAGTTTGGGTTGTCTCACTGATTACATCTTTAGAGGACGTCCACCATCAGCAGACTATATTATTGTCAAAACATAGCTTGAAAAAAAATCTAATCAAAAATAAACTTCTAGTCATTTTTTGGCCCCGTCTTTGCTCCCATTTGAGCTTTTGTTAAAAGATGTGAAATTACAGAGAAAATTTTTGCTGGACAATCTGAGTGGTTGAATAAGTGACAAAAATCAATATATTAGCAGGCTTCAACAGCTCAGAGACTAATCCTGCACCACCCACTGGATCTATTCAAGCAAGTACAAAGAGGTCCAGTAACTGAGTAACTGACATGGCCTTGAAGGAAACCACTGCCTTTGCTTAGTAATTAGATTCATTTATAATTATGAAGGGCTGCTGTTCTGTACTTAACTCAAAATGTTTTTTACCCATAAGTCCCTAAGAGGACTTTTTTGACGCAGCACCAAGTAATAAAAATGGTACATTTCAGACTAAATCCCCCCTTTTAAAGAAACTACAATAAAATGAAAAGTCTATCTGTTTTTTACCGTTATTAACACTTCTGCTTCCCGGCCTGCATTTTAACTTCCTGTCAGCACTCCTCAAACAATGCAAACTCACACGTGTGCAGCTGCCATAAAACAATCCCAACCCCACTCTATTTCACAGTTCCAGTCTTAAGTCATTTGTCCATGGCCGTAGGATGTTTTCTCAGAGGAAACGTTATTCAAAGATAGATTTTATGTGCCAAACTATCCCTCTAGTTTTTGATTATTTTGGTCAACAAGGTTCTTTTAATGGTCAGTTGTATTGGGGATGATTTTTGGTGTCATGACATTTCCCTGCAAGGTTAGAGGCCGTTGACCAAATGTCAGCAAAGCCACGGTTCCAGGCAGATGGTGAACTGTATTTCAGTGCCTCTGTCACCAAAAAAAGATCCTGTCAATACATCTAATGAGCTGAGATATTTAAGTTTCTGCTTGAAACTGTGCAGCTGAGACAGTGTTATGACAGGAGAGTTTATAGATTTATATGTTACCTTTCACCATAAGAGGTGTCAAACTTTAATCTCAGTTGTTGGATCTTAAAGTCTGTTACAATAAGAAATAAGTACGTAAAGATTTTATGTAAGATTTTTAAACATCAATTCTTTAACAAGCCTAACACTTACCAGGATTAACTTAAATCTGTGTGCATGCAGTGCGTATGATTTCCACATCTTCTTCCCAAAAAACATCCTTTTGCCAAATGATAAGTGATCAAACTGAATAAATCAAATTTTGCAAACCATTAATCATCTCTTAATGTTTGTCCTCCATAATTTATTTCAAACATGGATTCACGCAGATATTGGATACAGAGATTTTGCAAGAGGTTGTAAAGTGATGACCCTGAACATATATGACACCTTTAATCCCTTTGTTGGACAAAAAGCTCATGACACTGCAGGAAGACCAAAGAGAAAAGGAACATCGGTACACAACCTTTTGCTCCTATTACAACTTAAGCGCAGCAGACATTCCAAGCCCCGGCTGAACAGAAAGTGGAGATGACACATACTTTTGTATAATGAAGCAGAAAAAGGTATTTGACTGTCAGTTTATATGAGTGTGTGCATGCGTCTGTGTGTGAGTGATGAGGTGCGTGTGTGTAGGTGCGGTGTCCCTGCTGCGAGCCTAATTAAAAGGCACTGGGTGCAGAGGGGGCTTCTTTGGCACCCAACCGAGTCCCTTTATATCCCTGCTTCCCTCCCTCTCTATCCTCTGCCTTTGATTCTCGTGGAGCACTAATGCCCCTCAATCGCAGCCGCACATGTGACCGCTCTGCAGCTAAGAGGAGAAAAAGGAGAATAGCAGGGAGCACCTTTATCCCGGGATTTATTGTGACTGCTCAGCAATGGAAAGTCCTGTTTCATTCAACTGCTTGTCAGGCTGTGGTAATATGGTTTTTTACAAAAAATAAAAAAAAACTCAAAAACTAACTGAGTTATGATGATATTGTTATATGCAGAACTGATTCATTTGGGAAATCGACTTTTTCTTATTTTCCCTGGAGGCTGCCACATGTCATTTCTTTATAACCTAGCAAACTGACTCATTTAAGCCCATTTTTTCTTGCTCAATGACACTCTCTTTTTATTGTTATCCAGAAAATTATGTATTAATTTTCCAGTGACAATTTTTTATTGGTTGTGACAAATTTGGAACTTCCTATGCTAGCGCGCTCACCTTTCACAATCTGTTAAAATAGCACTTGAGACAGAGCTCCTCACATCTCAAATTATTTGTAGTGGCAGAGAGATCGGGACAATCCTACTGTAACCTTCATTCAATCTGACCAAAAGCTCCTTGAAATAAAACACAGACTAGAAACTGAAGGTGGAAACTGAACTCATTGCTGAACACATCCTGGAGGTGGACTCAATTTCACACATCAAAGTATGTTTTCAAGTGCTGGAGAGCACTACAGCCTCCTGTGAATCCAGAGGGAGCTGTGTGAAATCTGATAAAGGTCCTGAAGTAATGTCACTTAAGAAAGTGTCGACTGGGGTTGAAGCATAGGTATTTTACGACTCCGTGCTCGAGCACACCTGAATTTCATCTTGGCACACTAAAAAATAACAATGCAGCCAGATTTAAGTTGGGTCATAATAAAAATACAGATATTTGGACCCGAACTTCTTTCCAACTTTTGTTACTGACGGATTACATCTATGAATCATTGCACTAAGTATCATCATGAGTTGTCAATGACTCTTGTACCTTCCCTTGTCTCTCCTCTACTTCTCTTTGTATGTGTGTAGAGAGAAGTAGAGAGAGAGAGAAGTGTGACTGTGAGTTACAGTAAATGCGGTAAAATCTGTCATGCTAAGCTAAGTAAGTAGAAAATATAGCATATTTGTGTCACTCAAAGTAGCTGGGCACCTGCATGGATCTTACTGCTCTCTTGCCCAACTCTGCCTCTAACTGGTTGCCTTTGTTAGTTGGATTGGTGAGGTTAAAGCTTGAGGAGAAGGACTGATTAAGGAAAGAACATCAGGGTAAGTTTGCCAACTACTTGAGGAATTAGTGGCTAATTTTTTCTCACTGAGCCAGTTTGCTTGCACTGCAACCTTAAATCGTAACAAGCACTTTATTATTGTAGTTAATGCAAACATGTTTATATAGGCAATAAAATTACATATATGATCAAATGTTGATTCTACCCAACACCCTCTGATATGTATTAATGCCATAAAAAGACTGTTTAATTCATTTATAATTTATGTATGCATTATTAGATTATATGTAACTTTGCTGGTAAAAACCATGTGTTCATTTGTTATTTTAAGTATAAAGATGGATATGAAAGGATGAGACGTAGGAGGATCAGGAAGTGAAAGTAAGCAAATAGTGAAGTGAAGGATGTGAGTTTTGGAACAGCATGTGTTTAGATGAAAAACAAATTAAAAAAAGACAAAATGAAATTAAAAAAATACATATTGGAAACAGAGTTAAATTATTTTCCCAAAGGTCTGATCCTATAATTGCCCCTTTGCTGAAGACTACAGTTTGATAAATCACGTAGGACTCTTGGATCAAACAAGCAATGGTTGAGCTGGTTTGTGGGTAATGTAGGCATGAGGTTATGACTCTTAACTGATGAGTTAATTTAAAAAATCCACTTTTAAGCATCACAGCTAACTAAAGACATCATTTTCAAAATGCCTTTTTCAGGGAAATCAGAGGGTTTTTTTTGAGAGAAATACCTCAGCTCTCCATTTCAGCCCTGGCTCCATTGGAGAGGTCAAAGGGTGGGAAGTTCTGCCGTGCAAAAGTACCACAATACTTTCAGAACATCAGACCATCATTAATCAAAACACATAGTGAAAGTCTTTTTTGAATGTACTGAGGGACTGTTTATTAGGATGCTGTGACCCGACGGGAATCGAGGCCGTCATAATGAAACAGAGGCCTAGAGGGAGGATCAGCTGCCAATGACAATCCCTTTCCACTTCCACATGCACGAAAACATATACACACTGTGGCCGATTTGAGTTTATCCTAGTGTGGAGTAAGGGACATAATCCCCTGCTGTAATTGCATGCGGGGAGGTTTCTGAAAGGCTTGATACACCACTGAAGCCACTTAGGCAGTGAGAGATGCATCTCAGGTCTCTCCAAGGTCGATGCTTGACAACATATGTCTCTCAATTCCTTAATCTCTCTATTCCCAAACAAGATAGCTAAAATACATACATCAGGGCTGGTAATTAGTCAGCCCCTGTGATGCACCTCTTTACTTGACCTTATTTGAAATGAGCATCTGAGTTTGGGAAAAAAAAAAAATTGCTAGACATGAAAATGGACTCAAGGAGAGAGTAAAGGAAAGTGAGAGACAGAGAGTTTTCGAGTGAAATGTGTTCATTTTCCACTCTGAGTTTTAATTAAAGTAGCTTTCAGGGAGGTGTAGGAATGAAATTGGAAGAGATCAAGTCTGTCCTTGGCAGGAATTAGTGTCTGCACTTTGATGGGTTCACCCATCTGTATCTTTGGTAAAGCGAAAAAGGTGACTTTGACTGGAATTATTCAATTTGTAGAAGAAATGTTCATTGTGACCGCTTTTTTTAAAAAAAGATCACTCTCATAATTATGGATTAGTCATTGGATGTAGGATGTTTTAATGGTAATTTTGTTTTAGTAAACCATACTGAAGGCTCAGAATGTCTCTTAGTCATGGGGAAGTGATTCAAGCATAGTGCTGGGAAGAGCTAACTTACCTAGGTGCCCTTGGGCAAGAATGTTAAGTCCAGAGTGACTCTTCTTTGGCTTACTCAAACCTAAAACCCCAGGCTTTTTCTGTGTATATTTCTTATCCAAGTGATAGACAGGAATTCTTGCAGATATTTCAAACCTTTCACCCAGTTTTCATCAGGCACAATGCTCACTTCTCACTTTCTATTGTTATATTTCCATCATCGTTTTATTAAGTCCAGTGGAACTTGCAACCCCTTTTGTTATTATGTGAGGGAGCCCAGATGATGCACAATCAGATCGTCCATCACCACTGTCACATGTCCCTGCAACCCCCAACAACAGCCCACATCCCAGCATGCATATTCACAGGAGCTGGTGTCCCGTCTGAGGAAACCAAATTGCCCCACCCTGTGTATCTCTTCTCTTAGTCAATATTAAAATGGGCTAATAAAAAGGGGCAAGATTCCCCCGTGGTAATGGCTCCCCAGAGAACGCTGACTAATTAAAGGGCTGCCCCTTTCAATGAACAATAATCACTCACGCCTCAGGGTAGACAAACATGAGTAGTCTATGGATGAGCAGACAGAAGATGCTGCCATGTACTGTAAAAAGAGTTTAAAGAAAGACATACTTTTTTGAGTCCGAAAAAATCTCTTTTTGCTTAGCTACTTAGATTTGTCTGGAAGAATAATACATGAAGTATGTGTACGCTTCTTTCAGTGATGGGGAAAACAGATTATGTTCATTCAAGTAAAAATCAGTTTTCATTTATTCATTTTGCCTATTAAATTGTAAAAACAAAGAAGGTGAGATACTTCGAACGATTCTTAATATGGTCCACTGTGAGATCCAAAACTATTTGTTTTTTGTGCATATGTGTATGTGTATTTAACTTTTTACAGTATTTGGCTCATGTCATGGTTTAGTAGTCGGTATTGGCCTGAACTGAGATCTGCTTTAGATCTGCTCCTTCCAAAGCAGATATTGCTTAAATCACTTGGACAATGGAGCGACGGTATAATTTCAAAAAAGCAGAGAAAAAGTATGTTAATGTGTAAGTCAAGTCATCCAAAATCAATATGTGATTTCTGTCTGCTTGAGTAGGTCTGCTATGATTGGATACATAAAATAGGCTTTATTCATACAGCAATGCTTGTGTTGTTGCTACTGACGTGAAAAACAACTGATAAAGTTCAGTTTAACAAATCTGAAATGTCAATGTTTATTTGATGTTAAACTCAAACAGCTCGAAGCACTCACAGGATTTTACAACTTTGGACAGTTATGATTCTTGCAACTCCATTATGTTTTGGCTGTGACAATGGTAAACCTGAGAAACACTCTCACGTTAGAGTAAACCATCAGGCACGAGTGTCTGGTTGCATTTGATGATTCATCATGGCACAATGCTGGATGACCATACATAGCAATGAAAGTTGAGTCTCTTCAACACCATTTCCCACATTATGTCATCAGAGCCTTTTGTGTCGCATCCCAACTGCACTGCGAGCCTGTCCATTCAAATGAATGAACAGGCTGTATATTTTTCCCATGAGGCTGGAGTCGCCCTGAAAATTATCTTGCATGTCCCATAGTAATGCGTTAAAATGAGATTAAATTATAGTGCATTCTTCAAACATACAAACACTGAACAACAACAATGAACCCTCAACAATGTAACCATCAAATTCCAGAAAAACTAAAGCTTTGAAGCTTTAGTTTTTCTGGAATTCTGGAATCCACAAAATGTTCCCTCAGTTGTTAAAACCAAATTATGAGTGTGATGGTACACTAATGACACTTAATATTGTACCAAATTGGGTCATTTTGACTAGTTTAGACAAGATCAAAGTGTTTTGAAGTTTAGTGGCAAAAACATCCACTGATGGCATCTGAAACTTGTCCTGTAAAAGTGTAAGTCTAGTCTGGTCTGAACACCTCCAGTCGTTGTAAACATACTGTCTCTGATCTAAGAGCCTAAAAATGACGGCATGACCATTAGAGCCACTGTCATTTCCTGAGAGGCCAACAATTAGTCCTTGCCAGCGGGCTAGCTGTGCTAATGGCTTCAGTGTAAAAGATGTGAGAGCCTTGGTACGAGTGGCAGAGGAAGGCCAGTGGGTGCCTGGAAAAGAGCCACTCATCTCCTTGCCCTAATTGCCATGAAAACTCCATCTAGTTGGGTTTATGGAGTGGCAGGAGGGACTGGTGCCCTTTGAGAGGTTTTGTTAAGCTGGCCCTGGTTTCTCTTGCTCCCACCCCCCACCCTAAGGGCCAGAAGAGGTGGGTTGCAAAATGGACACCAGATGGAAGAAGCATAACAGGAAAGCAGAGTAGGAGGGGGGGGGGGACTTGGTGGGTGACTTGGCTGGCTGTACGAGCCTGGTTGTTATGTGTTGTATGGACATACTGTATGTCAAAGTATTATCTGAGATGACTTTGGATGGAAGGAAGGCTGCATTCTGCTAAACAGCTGATCTTGCTGAGAGTTTTAACAGTTATATGCAAAACTTTTTTTCACTCGAAACAAGTTTTTGCTAGAAATACTCCACATTTAGAAGTTTTTAATGACAACTAGAAAAAAAAATCCAAAACATTTGTTTTGGCACCGAGGCTGCACCCGCTGCGTTATTCCAACCAATTTTCTTGGGCTTGTCCAGTGATGGCACACTTAACCAAGCAAGCCTGTTTATTTGCATCACAGACAGTGGTGAAAAAAATAAATGGATGGGGACTAAATTGAGAGGGAATGGTTGACAATGGATCTGCCTTGTTGTGTTGTCTGTTAATCATTTCCCAAACCCCTCTGGCTTCAATAAAAGAGAATAAAAGAATATAAAAGAACAATTTGGGCTGCCCCAGCTGTGAATAACCAACCCATCACCGCACACAATAGCCCAGTCACGCTGGCTATAATTCAGCTTGTGATCTCAGACACGCCCCTCTCTCTTGCCACATCTTTGTTAAAGTCGTCCATCAGGCATATCATTTTCCTCCCTCTACCCCTCCTGCATGGCCAGATGGTTAAAATCCATAATTCTCTACCCCCCCCCCCAAAAGAAGACCCTCGGACCCCCACTTCCATATCCTTTCATGCTCTGACATTACTCTCACTATGGCTCATTACTGGCCGGTAGTAGCCCACCCCTTGGTTAATTAAGCTCAGCTTTGTCGAGCCAAGGTGCAATAGCTTAGCGGACTGGGAGGAGGTCCCAGCACCTGGGGAGTCTACCTGTTACAGAGCCTGGCTCATAAGCCTCACAGAGAGGGAGAGACAGGCGGTGATGGAGGGGGGCCCAGCTGGCTGGCCTGCGCTGGCACTTAGAGAAGAGGCGTGGTGGTGGCTGCTGGTGCGTGAGGCAGTTGTTTTTAGCAGCCTTGAGGGGATTTTTTAGGCAAACCACACTTCAGAGGGCATACATGCAGAAGTGCACTGGTTTTCCTTTTTTCCAGCACGTCGTTTGTTTAAGTTGCTAAAGTGCTCTTCATCCATCTCAGAAAGATTAGGCTGAAATAATTACACCATAGAAAACTCTAAGCATCTAATATCAATTTCCACCATGGATAAAATCTATTGCAACTTAATTTTTTCTGACTCACAATTTCAATGATAGATGTGATCAGCCCGATCTCATTCTCAGGTTGTCAAATACACTTCGTCATGCCCCTCACTGTCTCATACAGATGCACATGGTAGCCTGTGGCATCAGTATAAGGTGCACCAGGCTTTTAACAAACTCCAATCTAAATGTAAATATTAAAGGCTTACAGCGTGTGCTACAGCCAGTGGATTAGAAAAAGTGAAAAAGACAGCAGAGGATGGGTTCAAATGTGAAACCAAAAGGAAACATAAATAATTAGATTTTTTTTTTTAAAATAAATCTCAGTAAGTAGTTTTGTTGCTTAAACCAAACTAAACTGTAACTGTCTGACAGCATTAAGCATGTGTTTACAAAGGCTTTGTTGCACAGAGGTTTTATGAGTTTTATGCAGACATAGTAGACAATTTGCAAAATCCACGAGCAAATTTTTCTGATTCTCTGACTTTATTTGGGTTGCATTATACAATTTTACAACTGTAAATGATTAAAAAAATATTTTTTTTTGCAATATGTCGTATTCATCTGATAGTAAGCTGTGGAGAGTGACAGCAGAGGTGGCTATGTCTCTCCAGGTGAGTCCTGGTTTAAGCACTTATTAAGCTGTGACTGGCGCTTGCCATTGATTTTTTTCCTGGAACGTGTGGCCTCTTTGAAGATGTCTGTCTGCTGCGCACAGCATGGTGGGAAAGCAATCAAGCTCAAAAGTTTTCTCCTCCTTAAAATTCTGAGGCTGACAAATAACTCATCTTTTTTAGCTCCAATCAATATGACGCAAACCTCTTCACTCTTGGGCCGCAATATTTTCTCTCCCCAGCGCTGATTGGAATGAACTCCAGTGTTTCAAGGTCCACACACAGGGATTGTGAGAATGTGAACCAATCTTGCTAAATGGCGTGAGGTCCTTTTCAGGCAAGTCACATCAAAGTCTCGCTGCAGCGCGGTGCATAGGGTCAGTCTTCAAGAAGCACTTAAAACTGGTAGCGCTCCACCGTGGGAGGAGGAGGACCAGGAGGAGTCCACCCTGAGGGAGCAGACATGGTCTGGGGCTTACCAAAATTACTACCTACTATTTGGGGAGGTGGGGCCGCTTATAATACTATTGCATATTTAAATGACCACTTTGCATTTATCTGCATTCATCTGAAAATAAAATGGCATAAACTGAGAATAGAATAAAATTGATATGAAAAGGTGTGTGGAGGAGAATTCATGAGATGCAAATGTCTGATAAATGACAGGTCCATCTTTCCCTACTTACTCTCAGTCGGTGATATGCGGTCGTGGCTAATTGTGCTTTTGTTGTGCAATTACCCAGAGTTTGCTCAGGGTTTAGATAGTCGGGCTGTGGGGCGCAGCCAGTGCTTTGTTTAACTCCCTTCCCTCGTGGCCCTGCATGTAACTTAGACCTCTGGAGATCAGATAATCCCCTGACTAAAGCATATTGGCTCTGTCACTCCTAGTTACGCTAAAGAAATAGATGTAGATGACAAACAAGGCTTCCTTTTCCTCTTAAAGGGCCACGGTTGTCTAGGTCTCAGCCATGATAGCAGACAGTCCAAATGCTTTGAAGTTGGCTTTGAAGTTATGAGGCAATTGGAGGAAATGAGGAAATTGTCTGCAGAGGCTCCTGGGGAGCCAGTTTGTGAAAGGCGTGATTGGACACAGCACCCCAGAGGGAGACAGGAGCCATTTTGCTCAGGGGGTATGTCCTTCTGGCCTGCACACTAAATGTATAGGACACAGGCACCAATTGTGGCGCTTTGGCATATGGGCAGTGGCAGGCACCCAGCTCTAATGACGGACCTTGCCAACTGCTCGCTCGTCCAGGTCAGTGGCACATGATATTTATTGCCAACAACCCCCCTCCAATTACCGCCACCTCCTTTCCTGATGGCAGTTGTGTGTCAGTGTATCAGATGTATGGGTGCAAGAGGCAAAGACTAAAGGGACAGTATCATACACCTGCAGACTGGTTGGGATGCTGGATCTGGCTGCTTGCCTGCCTATCACCCTCCCCTATCCAGCTGGGACGGAGGGGCACGAGATGCATCCGGCTGTTTTTGCCCGAGCTTAGAGGTTCCCATGGGGACAAACTGCAGCAGCAGAACCCCAGAAGTGCACACGACCAGACCCGGGCACAGATGTTCCACCCCGGTGCCGTGTGGCGTCTAGCAGCACATCCCTACCTTTCTGATGCCCGTCTGAATGCAGGTGCTGGCAGAAATCACGTCTCGCTGCTCAGGAAAAGTCAGACATTAACCACACTTCATCTCAGTTGGCATTCATCCTGGGAAATAGGACTCACACCCTGTCATTATGCTGACAGGCAAATCAGTTGACATGACAATGAGACGCTGCAATGAGGCCAGAGTTTTCTTTTAACAGCACATCCAGAATCAGGGTCCCTCAGCCTGATGCATCAATGAACACGCAGGGTTTTTTCTGTTGTTTTTTTTTGAAAGAAAATGTTCTTGATGGAATAAAACACAGTGAGATTCATGAAACATGCATAGGCTGGAGAGTTCTAAATGATTCAGGTTCTAATTCAAGTTTAATGAATCTAAAATGGTCATCACTTTAGCATGATATGATACTTCATTAAAGATGCAGTTTCAACAACTCAAAGCAGTTTTTAATCTGACGAACATTAAAGCCACTCTGTGATCTGAAAATGAAATACATTTTCACATACTTTATAATCAAATTTCCTTCCTTTATCAGCTTTTGGTTGCCTTTGAGCAAAGAAGTTAGCCCTGAAACAGAACAAATGCCCAGTTGTTTACAGAAAACTTGGGTTGAACTAGGCAGCTTCTAGGCATTAGTATATTGAAATGCATGTAATCACTGCAGACTTAAATAAAATTTGTGGGGATGTTCAGCATTTTCATTGCAGACCAAATCTCTGCAAGCCTGGGTGCTTCATAGTAATTGTACAAAAAAAAATTTCCATTAAATCAGCTAACAGAGAGAAGAATAGAAAACTCCAGTTTATTTAATACTCTTGTCTGGCAGCTTTCCAACATGCAAGGTTCTGTCAGCAGATTCTGCCTGTGCGCCTCCACTCAGGGGAGAGTGATGAGAACTCAGTTTTGATTATGTTCTCAAAACAGTTTTTTAGCCTAGAAAGTCGGCTAGAAAGCTCCTTTCCACGCTGACTATTGACTGTGTATGGTGGGCTCTGATTTCAGCTCAGGATGTTAGAACAAATCGACACAAAGAAGGTTCTGTACATTTCAATCGTTTGTGGTCATTTGTTTTTTTATTTTTGTTGGTTTTTTTTCTAATGTATCCTAGTTATTTAGGGACCTGTTAAAACAATATGCAACATCGAGGTTCTATGATACACCATATGGAATTATATACTAATCTAAGTTTTAGATGAGAGTTACCAACAGAACCAAATTCATGTGCATTTTATGCTAATGATACATCTGAGCTGTAGCAAATCTGTCAATCATTGACTCAAAGCTTGCACTAAAATACCAGAAAGGCTCAAAACCCCAGGCCTGTGCCAGTACAATTACAGACTGCCTACGAGGAGAGACTAGTAACTCGGCTGAGTACCTTTGTTACAACTCAACTGCTCAAATTTCAGGTATTGACCGTGTGTGTGTGTCTTTAAAACCCTTAAATCTTTTATAGAATACTAATGAAGCCAAACCGAGAACAAGAGGCAGCTTCCAAGTTATCGTTAAAATAGAAAGGTACTTGTGCTTTTGAGCAATTTACCAACAAGCTACTTTTTCACTTTTACTGAAGTCATTTTTACATGAGTATAGATTTTTTAGAACTTTACCAACCGCTGATCAGTACAAACTAAAATGGTGAACACAGTAACATTTGCCTTTTTTACTTCAAATTTGAAAACAAAAGCACTGACAAAACAAACAAACTAGTTGAATTGTAAGATGAGGTGATGGCAAACTCATTATTTTATTTGTAGCCTCAATCTAGATTTGATTCTTTCAGATTAAATGGTGGTTAGAAAAGCTGTGAGTATTCAAACTGATTGCACTTAAATCACTCATACTGATATTATTATTTTTTTTCACTTTTCTCTTCCAAGCACTGTGTGGGAATGTTAAAAAGATTTAAACGAGTAATGATTTTCATAGCCAGACAAAGACATCCATCCAACAGGACATTAATGACCCCTCTGCATCCATCTCTGCATTAACATTTGTATGAGAGGCCAAACACTCAATGCGCCACCATTCATCCCTCTGTTTTTGATGGATTTGCATGAAATTTGGTTTCATGCTTCAAACAGAGGTCCTCCTCTGGCTGACAAAAGCATATCTGACTGAACAAAAGGAAAGCATGCAGACACTGGCTGCTCTAAAGTATGTTCATGACTGGTTTGCATACCACCGCTTACTAAGTGACATAATATTCAACACAGAAAAGAAGTGTCACTCTCTCTGTTACAACAAAACAATGCCATGGCTATTGAAAATATTTTAAAGAACAACAAGTACACTTATGAATTAATAATATTGCACCAAAGCACAGGGATGAAAGAACACACAATAGCACAAATAATGTCAGACAGCCATGAAAAAAAAGCAGTGAAGTCAGGAATATATTAATTAATTTAAAATAAAGGTTTTCAGAATGCAGCATGGCTATACATCAACACTGACAAAGAATTCACCAAGTGCATGATCATCATGATGGCAGATTATATGGCTGAGGGGAGTCTTCACTCAGAGTAATGAGTGGCTGAGGAGAGATACCAGGGAGCATGCAATCACACACATATCTCTGTAGTGGCACTTCAGTGCTGCCTCATTATGGCTAGTTTATGACAGAAATATAAAAATGTAATTTGGCCTTGAAGATAATTCTAACAACATTATCATCCTGTGCAAGTTATGACTGTTTTCTGTGTCACTCCCAAACATATTATTATGAGGTGAAAATATTTCTGTGAATATATATTGTTTCCTTGTCAAAAACAGTATTAAGTGCTGGTTAATTTGTAAGAAAAAGACAAACTCTTGAACAAATATTTGTTTTTTATGTTCAATAAATACATGAAAAAGAGTAAACTGGGGGGCAGTTTGTTGGCTTTAGAAAAAAAAAAACAATGCAAAAATGAATTTTCCTGGTTCAGATCTTATTGTTTGGTGACCACTTGAAAACAAGGGAAATAATCACAAGCTAAGGGCAAAAACACGAGTTTGTCCGTCTGTCTCTGCTTGTGTCTGACCTGTAAAACACATAAACACTTCACATACAATGCAGTCTTACTCTGAATGAGGAGTGTGCGAGGTATTCCTCTCTTAGACTCTGAACACCATGCCTGACCGCTCACTGTGGAGGTGGAAAGTCTGCTCTCGAGGATCTTGATTGAAGGATAACAGTGAATGTCAATATAAGTGTGATTTGGTGGTTTGGATCACTGAGGATCACAGCGCACCTTACATGCTCGAGTCATGCTGTTTAGAACACTGATGGACATAGTCCATCTTATGGATATATGTCCTATATGTCCTCACATTACTGAAACATGTCTGTAAAAGAGTGGGATCAGATGGAAGAGATCACATGACCTTCACACACTCTCGTCAGTCAGTGATAACTGAAATGACACAACTTGTCCTTCCTCCATACCACAACCATATCGAGCACCCATTAGTGCTGTATATATGGATGTTACTGGCCCAGATGCATCATGAATGGAAGACCCTACGAAATGTGGGAGGACCGGAAAGGACCCCAGGAATAGGGCACGGGACGGGGGTCGTCACGGCAACTTTGTCTGCGGGACGGCTTCTATTGTCATAGTGATGAAGCAGGAGGACAGGGTCCTGATGGGGGACGGGCATCGTTAATAGGAGTCACACTGAGACTGTCAGCGGGGCGTCCGGGCGCCACATGTGACCATGCTGCTACAATCGCACGTGCATGTCAATGATGATATGTGGACTATGTATCAGAGCTATAGCATGCTTGAACATGATTGAAGGCATGTGGCTAAATGTGTGTCCTCCATATGCACATGCACACACAGGCATGCACTCGTGCAGCCTTTAACAAATGCAAAGGGCTGACAAAATAAGTGAAACACAGCAGCCAGCAGTCACTCCAGCTTGCTAAAGCCTACAATGATGAAGTTTCTGAAACTCAAGTGACCAATAGGCATCATGAGCTTCAGCAAATTGAAATTCCAAACAAATGCTTCAAAGTATGTGTTAAAATTAATGTTATGATGTAAAGATTCAGTATTTTTTTTTACTTTTATAACTAATACCATGATGCTATGGGCTTTTTTTTGGGTGGGGTGGGGGGGGGGACACACGATATAAAAAAAACAGATTTGTAATGCTTTGTCAAAAATATAAAGTTGTCTTTCATTGTGAAGGTAGGCAGTGGAATGTTTAGAATTTTTTGCAGTGTGCAGCACTATCAAGATGTTTTCTGACATAAAATTGTGGACCCAACTTATTCTTACATGGTGTATAAATCTATCAGTTTATTGCAGAGACAAATCTGCTCTCTCCGTTTTTCCTTTCAATGCAAACTCAGCTCCCAACAAAGGACAGATTTAAACACTCCGTCCGTGACTTAGTTTAATGCAGTATGTTTCAGACAGTGTGACCTGAAGTGGGAAAACAAACACGGTATCAAATGACACAGCAGGAGTTTAGCTTGTGCCATGATTGTTGGTCTAACATGTACTGTATGCAATTATTTCTTTGAAAGGACCTGTGTGTGTGTGTGTGCGTACACGTGCGTGTGTGTGTGAGTGTGTGTTGGTGGGTGAGTGAGTGTAGTTTACAGTGACAGTAAGTCTATTCTTCCCCTTTTCTCTCCTGCTCTGATTCTGATCCTCCTGGGATGATTATTAATCTAATAATTAAACATTTATTGCCAACAGCACCTGCTCTCTCTCTCTCCTCTGGACCCCCCGGGACCCCCATCACAGAGAGAGAGAGGAGGAGGAGAGCAGGAGAGGGAGGAGGGACACAGGAGGAGCCAGAGGGAGGGGTTGGAGAGAGGAGAGCAGCAAATCCAGTGGGGTCATCATCACATTGCTGGATTCTTTTACACCGACGTGAGGCAGTTTTTTTGTGTAGTGGCAGACAGCGTGTGAAGTTATGTGATTCCAGAACAAAAGAAACAAGGAGAGAGGAACGATCCGATGCTGGGAAGGAACTGGAGGGAATCACAGCAAGGGGCCCCCCTACCCAGCCTGACATCTACAACCAACCAGTCAACTAAACTTCATCATTTATTCTGCTTTTTCACTCATATCAATCATTTTCTACACATTAAAAATAACAAATGTTTCCAAAAATTTGAATCAGCCTGGGATCCAAAGGACATCTTTTTAACTCCTCTTAACAGCACGTGAGGAGGCAGAGAAGACTCAGCTGTGGATGGACTCCTGCTTTTAAAAGGACTGATAGTGTGAGTGACAGTGAGTGCAAAACGGGACTGCAGGTCCCTCTGCCCGGCGAGATGCTGCGCTATCTGATCAAGACTCTGCTGCAGATGAACCTGTTCACCGACACCATCCGAAACCCGTCCAACGGCACCGATCTGTTCTTCAACGTGTCCCTGCCTTCCTTCAACAGCTCCCTGCTCGACTGGGGAAACTTCACCGGCTTCAACGGTAAGTGCAGGGAATCGCTTTTGCATCCTCACATCCTCACCTCCGTCTTTTCCCACTTTGATCTCTCTTTGCCCCCCATTTTTTTTACACACTCTGATTCAAGAGTTCTCTTGAAAAAGACTGAAAACACTTAAAGAAGGGTGTCTTTTGTTATGTTAATGCAAAGTTGATCCAGAGAGGGAGTTGGAGGGGAGAGTGGAAGGAGTTGTCAGGGAGTAAATCTCATTTAAGGTGATGGGTATTTGAAATCTGACAGGGTTGCTGTGACAGATTATTTCGTCGAATTTTAAAATATTTTGCTCTCAGAAAAGATATGACACATAATGAGTGTCCAAGAACTTATAATGACTGTTAATAGTTACAAAGTATCATTATTAAAAGCCGATTATAGGATAAAGCCCTCATTTAAGGAAAAGACTCACGCTTCTTGATTTTCTAATTAAGAGTCTTAATATGATCATATTTCAGTGTAAATAAATGAAACAGAGTGTGAGTGAAACTGGGCAGGAGGATCTCGCCGTTGTATTAACTTCTTAATCAGATCTCTATAATATGGAGCTAATCATATCACCATATGGGTATGGATTAATGGATATCCATTCATCAGATCACTAGATGGATGTGGAGCACACACTCATCCACTGTCATCATTCTTCCTCCTCAGCAAAACTCTGAAGCAATACTCGCCTTGGTCTCAGTCCATCCAAATATTTCTATCAAAGAACAGTCACAAAAAAAAGGTGAGCGGATAATGGAAGCACATTGGGATCACACGCTCGTCAGAGTGGGTTTTTGGGCTGTGAGGAAACTGTGACAGCGAGACAGTCTCACCCAACAATGCTGTCCATTTGACAGAAGTGTGAGCGGCAGCCCGCTCACTGTTAAATGAAGCTGTCTTCTGTCAGGCAGGATGGACCGGAGCTGTCACATCTCCTTAACTTTTGCCACTGGGCTCCTCTCTTTTTTCTGCGTCAGTGATGAAGCTCAGGCTCACAGCTCTTGTCTCAGTTTGGCTCCAGGTGGAATTTACAGCAACCGTCCTCTTTATGGTTGTTGAGGGAATTTTCTGTTTTTATTGTCTGTGCAGGCCTATTAACACGGTGTAATGAGGTGTCCCCTCTGTGCTGTGCTGTAATGGCAGAGCTGTATTTACACACACAAGAACATACATGAACACTGGAACTAGTGTGTGTGTGTCTGTGCATGTGTATAGGGGTTGCATTAAGTCAACAGATCACCTTGATGTCTGATATAATGAGCACCTTAGCTTTGTCTCCATGTCAGTGCATACCAATGAAAGCTGCATTACTCACATTTGCACACACACACACACACACACACGCACCCCTTTGTCAGGTGTATGTAACACATTCACCATGAATGGGACTTAGAATGGCATTAGATTTTTTCTTCCTTTTTATTTCCTCTTTTCTTTCTTTCTTTCTTTCTTTCTTTCTTTCTTTCTTTCTTTCTTTCTTTCTTTCTTTCTTTCTTTCTTTCTT